>AXCO02003265.1:0-24472 GCA_000473525.2 Anopheles melas | reverse complement strand
AATTTGACCAGGTCATTCTCAAAAGCTCGGAGGCATCGGTCGACGCTGCCACTTTCATTTTTTTTGGAAAGGTTTTGCTGTTATCATGCCTCACTGTTAAGCACTCAAGTTTTGAAGGATTCCCGTGTCCCGTCGGGAGGTGGACAGCAAACAGGCGTTGGCATTTTTTTTAACAGTTGCCATCACTACGAAGCATCCTCTGCACTGTGATGCGGGGAAGTGTTTTTAGCAACGTCACCACGTTCTACACTCCTACCCCCGAGGGGACAGCAGCGCTACACATCGGCACACGGCATAATTCGCGTCCGTCGCTTCAGCACGCAACAATCGTTACTGTGGCGCTCTGGACGGTTGATGACTTCTTGGCGGTTTGGTGGAGGGGGCCCGACCAAAGTGGCCCCCCGGGCTTCTGGAAATGAAGGGTAATTAAGAGCTCAACAAACCGGGAACGTCAGCATGGGAGGGCATGCGGTGAGCGTGCGGCTAGAGTAGATTCATCAAAGCTGTTGGAAGGCTTTGTGCGCTGATCCAGGATCCGACCAGTGCGTGCGATATGACAGTTGTGACGACGATAGGCGTGACGAGCGATGGTGAGTTTGTTGAACATTTTATTATACAATTTTTGATTCGTTTGTTTCCTCTCAAAACTCAAAACTGTAGCAAAAATTTTGATGGTTTTTACATAAAAATTCTTGTGAGAGATATTGTACTGTTGCATGACCTTTTTTATACATTCACCAAAAGCATTTCAAAAATGTTTTATTACTATAAACACTAGTCTGTCACATATTACGCATCAATCCAAGATTAGTTTGTCCGTGAAATTGGCCTGTGAACGCATATCTGTCACTTAACACAAAGAGCAACAAACCACGGCAAACACAATAAGTTTGACACTGCACTGCCAGCGGCTGGGCAATTGTTATTACCTTCAATTGCTCCACCCACAAACGTCGATGAATAACCGCATCTAATCAATTATGCCCACAGGATTTCGGTGACGTGAAATTTGACAGCCCTCGAGCCGTCCAGCAGCGGCCGACTAGCAGCAGCCACACATTGTTCCCACTTGGTTACACAAAACCCCGCACCAAGAGGCAGCTCACCGTCCTCCGTGCTCCGTAAACTTCCGTCGGAAGCAACTCATCAGTGCCACCGACCGTCGGGATCCAGGGATCATCAAAATGCGGCGCATACATTTACCCTCGGCTACCTTCGTCACGTGCCCGTGACACATCGCCTCCCTTCCATGGAGAATTGTCCCATATCAGCCCCTCCCGGAACCGTGTCGGCTGATGATAAATCCCTCGTCCCCACGTTTAGCAAATGTCGACCGGAGGAACATGTTTATCCATCACGGTATGCCCCAAAAGCGTCAAATTGAGTGCGCGCTCGGAAGCCGTAGAGCGACGGGATCCATGGGAGCTGCACGCGATGTAAACGCGACCGCCGTGGTTCAGGTACGCGGTGGTACACACAGTGGTCCTTCGGCAGAGCGGCAGAGACGCCATTCGGTGACGCGAGTAAGCACTAAAGCTAGGCATTTAGCGGAAGGCTCAAGAGCGGCATGCTTGACTGCTCCCTTTTTAGCTGAATAGACTTCTGAATAGCGAGATGAGTATCCGTCATCGAGACAAACAAAAAAAAACGCTCCAACGTTTAGATTGCGGTATGTAAGCGTTGTCCGGAGACGGATTGGTGTCGAAGCGTCAGGATATGACTCGGCATTCGGCTGTTCCGTGTGCACAATCACATGGTCATATGTCTGTCACTGTTCGACCATTGTGCCATTGTATCGCCTGGAGCGGTTGGCCGTGCATTTGCGCTGCAACGAATATCTTCATTACATCCTTTCGCATCAAAATGTTCGCCCTACAGCCTAAGGGTCTCGGTTGAATGATTTGAGTCCGAGAGTTTTGCATCGATGTGATTGTGCTACCGTCCCAATTGCCGCAATCTGGACGCATTGGATGAGCGAAAATGTTTGCGTTTTTGCAAAATATTAAATCAGACACAGTCTCGTGAACGCTAGTATTAACTGGACGTTCAATAAGATGTATTATATAAGTAAAGTAACATAAAAGAACTATGTGTATTAATGTATTTTCTGTTAAGAGCTAAAACAGTTTGGCGTATATTAATGCATAAAGCTATGCCATTAATTTCATTAAGCTTTTTTCCAATTTGAAACATTTTATCTATTTCTTTCTAAATCAGAAAACCGTTTTCGTTTTATGTTTCCCGTTCCATTTATCGTACTTGCTTGCTGCCATCGCCAGAAGGATTATCCCTAGAAAGCGATCGCCAAGTACCTGGTATGCGCCATAGTCACTACCGCAAAGCAATGCATCAAACAAAGAGCTTCTGGACCGCACAGCACAATCGCTGAACAAACGTTCAAAGCAACAACCAAAAGAAACCCCCCTCCCGGGACACTCCTCCAATTCCAAGCGCCTGATGTTATCCGTCTTTTGATTGTGCTCTACACTCTAATCATTAGCAAAATATGATTCAACATTCAGCGCCGTACCACGCTTCAAGGGCAGAACATGAAGCCAAGCTACAAAGACAGCGCCCGAACCGACGTTTTCGGAGCGGTTGTATCGCACCACACCGCAGCGAGTATCGCAGTGACATACCACTGGCAAAAAAAAACGTTCCAACCGTTTTTTAACCAGTATTTTTTTCCTTCGTCGTCCCTGAAGCGTACCAGTACACTTGCAATAATAATCCATTGAAAGAAATCAGTCAGCTGTAATGATCCCTAGGAATGAATGTGAAGTTTCTCTATCTGAACAATGCATCGCTTTTCTTCAAACTGTGCCGGTTGGTTTTACTTTCATCCTTCGTTTTCAAGCATTTTTTTGTGTGCTTTCATTCTTTTCTAGCACATCCTTCTCCTTCACAAAAAGCACCCTAATACTGGCGTTCGTTCGAGGCTACTTCTTTTAATCTTTTGCGCGTATTTCCTCCCTTTCACTTCCGTACATCAAACAAAAGCAAAAAAAATCTACAACTCCCACCCGAATGATATGCGAGAATATTTTTTAATCTTTTTCCACCCTTTTCCGCTAGCCAGCATCCGCCCGGGGATAGCCTGCCGGTGCCTGCCAGCCCGCCCGCATGGATCGATTTGCTTTCGGCGCATGTATATATTTCTAAGTAAGCGTATTATTAAGAATATTCCCTGCTACGGAAGAATGTCAGCAGCACCACAATTTCTTAATCTCCTGCCTCTTTTATGCTGATCCGCTCCGAATCCCCTTCGAAGCAGGGCTGATCTTATCTGAACTGTTTCTGCGCTCGTTTCAGAGCCCGATGCTGATACGGGAGAGGTAGCGGATTGCTAGCGATAACAATAAATTCCTTTTGTGTGCGATACCCCAAGCTTGTGCAGAAGGTCCAGTACAGCGAATTGAGAAATGTGCTCCTCAGAATGAGGTAAAATGTTTCCGCTGCGGTATTCAACGTGTACAAGTTGTTTAAAACAATTAGTTTTAATTTTTCTTTCCTATACCCACAGTAAGAGACCACAATTTTATATTCAATTAAACTTCAACGCGACTCATGAAGTGCAAATTTGCCTCCGAGACCTCCGTACGCACAATTGGTTCCATAACATTCAAAACACGAGCAGCTTCATAAAATTTAACAACACACACCAACCGTCAAACCATTCCATGATCCTTCCGTGCTACCTGTTGTAGCGCTTTTTGTGCCGTATCAATCCTTTTGAGAGTCCTAATCCGTTCCACCCGGGTTAAAACATCCGCCTCGTAACCGGTGTGCAGAATTTATTAAGCCCACAATCCCAGCCTAACAGGTAAGAAATTGTGCGGCATAAAATGGCAACGATTTAACAAATCACGCAACCAACAAGATCACGTACAATTTAATGTACACATGCACAGAGCCGAGTGAGTACCAGGCTGAGTGTACCGACTGTGGTTTGAGTAACTGCAGACAAATGGCTGCCTTACGGGGTGGCGAGAGCATTACATTCTCACCTACTCCTGGCACCTGGCGCCTCAATTTATAGACGTTTTAAACAAACACACACACAAACATACCCATACAGACGCATGGAATATAAAACATGCACCCAACATGACCATCAAAATTAGTAGCCCGATGGGGAATTCAAATGGTGCGCTATTAACTTACCGTTTGCGGCAGGAATGACGATAAACCCGGCACACTCGGCAGACCGAATGGTGTCGGCATTCTTCCTTGTGCCGGGTACTGCCAGCGTTATGCTAGAGTGCGGGATTCGAAAACCTCTAAATTTATCACTTCCTTCGAGCGGGCGACAATTGAGTGTAATAAATCTAGCAATTCTAGCGTTCGCCATGGCGCGCGCGCGCGTACACACACACCACCACCATGGAAAAGCGTCCCGCGAGAGCGAGAAATTCTTCACACGGTTCTCGAGAATCCGTGTACACCCGACAAACCGAAGGAGAAAAGGAAAGGGGGGACTAACGGGGGATTGCGGGGATTGTCAATAAATCAACGCTATCGATTCTTTTCCACCCAGAACACTTCGAGACACCCCCTTCTTCACCAGCTTCCCAATAGTCGATAGAAAAGCTCCCTAGACCATACGACAACTTTCTGGGCTGGATTAAACGGCTGAAAGGAGGCAAAAAATTGCTCGGCTTTTCCCCCGGTAGAAGCCACACAGAGACGGGAAGGAATTTTCCACTACCAAGTAGTACGTCTTCTATCGGCGAAGAAGGAACCATCTTGCGACGCCCTGCTCGCGTAGACTCTTGCGGTGGCAATCTTCAAATATGATTAAGCTCACTTATGTGCGACATTTAACGCTTCATTAATTTTACATAATTCCTGCATTCGTTCCGTTTGTCATCGCAAGATCATGCGTGGTCGCGGTCGTAACCTGCGGTAGTTTCTACTCAGACTCGTTTAAGAAGGGACACTGTTTGCTACATAATAGCGTGAATGGAGCTGTGATCGGCTTCGTATTCTGGTTGATATCAACAATTCAAGAAAGAAAAGAAAGACATCGTACACAATTGACAAAGAGAATGAAGTGTTTTAAATGTAAGAAATAATAAGTGCATCAAGTACTGCATTTACTTATACAGTAGAACCTGGAAACCGAACCTTGCAGTACAGTCGTTTTCATAAATACAGTTCAGTACAATCGTTTTAAATTATGTTGCAAAAAAACATAATATTACAACATCACAGTACTTTATTTTAAACTTTGCAAAGGAATACAAAAGTCGCTTCTTCAGTATTTTTAACAAAAATACAAATTCCAGAAAATGTGCAATCGGCAACAGATGTGATTCTTTTTCGAGAAAAAATCCACAACATAGGGGAGAACATATTAAACCCAATAATGTTCCTCCATTCTCTCAATTACCCGTTTTGTGTCGGTAGATACATCCCCTATAACAACACACATCCCAAACCAACCATCATCATTCAATGTTCGCATTAAATAATGAACAAAACATACCCCTTCACGTGTGACGTGTCTTAAAGCATTAGATGCTTTCTCTTAAGTCCCAGATTTCGTGCCAGCTTCATTAGCTGCACATAAACACATACACCCGCCGTGCCGTGCGAACTACCTGGCACGTACTCTACGCGGCACAATGGCGGTGGCAAACGAAGGATGAAATATAGAGCAATCCACCATCCGCCCGGACCACCGCCAACACAAAAAAAGGACCCACCCATGCGTCGAGAATATACACCACCATTAGAGTCACGATCTCAAACAACGCGCCCAAATAAACCGAGCGATGTGGCCCCATTTCACATGGGCACAAAATCTGGCAAAATTTGATTATCTGTAGCCCACCTAAATACGGTTAGCAGCGTAGCACTCGAGCGAGTGCTCGCAACCGAACGACCGACGCAGGAGGGCGGGGGGCTTTCCGAATTAAATCGGATTTATAGATAAATTTACAAACACAACAGCGCAAAAGGGATGACTTCATTCACTCCACCACCATGCTGCCAGTCGTGGCGTCCATCGGTTTAATCCTAAAAGGTTCGGCTTCCCTTTTGATTTCAGGAATCACTTTCGCATGCGTGTGATATTGAATTTAGCGTCCCGTTTACAGTGCTCCTGTTTGATTATCAATTACGTTTCTGCGGCACCACTTTGAAAGCATATAAAATAACAACAGTTCTAATAATTGAAACATTCTGCTTCCAAAACCAATAACTCGTACCCTAGAAGAACGTTTCATTTCCGCAACGCTAACAAGTTGATGCCAGCTCTAATTAACTGCCATTGTCCATTGCAAACAACCAGTCGCCATTTCTCGGATTAAATAAAACACAACGATTGAATTAATTATTTATCCATAAATCCACATCCACACTTGAGCTTTTGATAGTAATCTGCAAATTCCACTTAGTCCTGACCAAACTAAACAAAACCCTGCCCGTGACGCTGCCGGGCTGGAAGATTGGATCGTCACAGACACCGAGCGACTGCCGCCAGCGCACCTTCGCGAAGGCGTAAATTTATGGACCGATTTGCAATACTTCCCGGTCCAACCAGAACCGAAGTAAGCACTCGCACGCTCACATGCACCCGCGCACATGGAATGACCGTTTCACGTACGCTCACTAAATTATCTTCCCGGTCCCACGGGCTCCTCGGCGGGAGCCTCCAGACGGTGGGTGTAACGCATCGTTCGAATAGCTCGCTTGATTTATGTAAACCGTTGATCACTGCAAGCATTATTACTGTTGCTAATGTTGTGTTGACCGGGATGTAGCCTGCTACGGGCCAGCCGGATTGTTCGCTCTGCACGCGTAATCGGCGAGCTGACGGTCGCCCGGCCGGATCGAACGCGTTACCCCCGGGGGGAGATACCGCTGATGGACACGGTGCTGAAGTGTCCTGCCCTACCCTGAGCGAACAACGCACAATAAATGATGGCTGGCCCGGGGATTCGCTTTCATTGCACCGGTGCACCGGTATCTAGCGGAAAAAGCACCCGACATACTCACACGGGCGAAATTGATGATTGGAACCGTTATCAAAGTGTTCTGATTAATATGAAAATTGTAAAATGAGTTATTGCCTCAGTTACGTCGGAGTAAGTGTGTACGTGTGTTCGGTGGTTTTAATTCAAAATGTCGGCTGGACGGTTTTCATTACAAATCGGCTCTAGCCTGTTATCGAACAACATGCCAGATACACCAAGATATTTGATACAATTTAAATAATTGTGCAAAACGTGCGTCAGGCGAAAGGTCGCATACAGTATTTCATACATAAAACATTGCTCGATTTCTTCGAAACGTTATATTAAACTAAGTGCTACGACAATACCAACTTAAACACCACAATCAAAATTACCGCATCTATTAATCCAAATATGTTAACAACTACACCGAAAACTAGTCTAAAACTAATGAATTTGCGGTAATATTATACTCTTGAAAAGCATAAACCATGCAATCCTTTAAAAAAAAATTTCTTCAGCTCACAATTGCATTTTCCCATAAGCTATTCCAGCAATTTCCTTATTTCTCAATGCGCTGGCACAGTGCACACTTTCAACCCGGAACTATTCACCCTCAGTTTGTTAATGCCATGCAGCCGAGTCGACACAATAGATAATAAAATTAATTGACGTTCCATTAAAAATTCATTAAACTGTTTCAGTGCAGTCGATAGAGCTTTTATCGCTCCGCTCTGCTTAGCGATCTTCTCTAGCGCTTGCAATATGTCCCTCCTTCTCTGACTTGTGTGTGTGTGTGTGTGTATGTGTGGGTGCGTTTGTGTGGCTGTACTTCGTTTCGAAACGAAAGGGTGACTTACGAGCGGGAAATGAATTGTGATTTTTACTCTACACCCGACTGTCCGCGTACGAAAGGATGCTTCGCTTGCATCGCGCTTTTCGAACCACGCCGTACCGTGTTGGAGCGTCATTGGCGTGATTTTGCTTTTGGTTTTTGGTTTTGCTGCTATCGTTCGCCAGCACGAGGCGATTTTCTTGTTTTCCCAACCCATTGGGCTGGTGTAGTAAAAGTTTAATGGCGATAAAGTCTCAGCTCATTAAGGAGCGCTGAAGAAAAGCAATCAGCTTATGTTAAAGCACTAAGCCGATACTTGAGCTTGTTGCTGCTAAAAGCTAGCCGTGATGACAGTAGAAAGAAAAAATGCTGTTTTTATGCCTGATTTGTTCTTACACATACTTCCATGATTAATTTGCTTAAATGAAAATTCTGTTTTGTTATGTAAATTAAATATATTTTCAAAAACAGTTTCATCGCTATCCCCACAGCATTCCGCAATTGACTGCCTTTTTAATGTAAGTTAGCATAAAGTTGGTACACTCAGTCTACAATTCTATAATAACACCGATTGCTTTCACCAAATTTTCATTTTCATCACCGTCCACAACATGCATGCAAAAAAACTTTACAGCATTTAACCTAACCCAATTTGATAGGGACACCAGAGCACCAGGCGAATAAACACTAAATGCCTTGTTATTCTATTACACCCACCCGCCACGTTTACATTGCCCCATGCGGGATCAAACAGCCTTCTAAACGAACCCACAAAAACCCACCATGTCCATTTTCATTCGGCAGGCGGGGAGCACTCCGGTTCAAGTATCAATTATCTCCCTCCACAGCCATTTGGCAAATTGTTTTGAAAACAAATTTTCGCTACCGAATGCAAAAAACACTCCCAACACCGTTTCCATTACCTACGAGACTGTGGCGATTTCGGTGTGTCAATTCCCAAGTGCTTTCGTCGACAGCGCAATGTGCAAACCGCTCACTTCACCATTTGTCCTCCGTTGCCAATCGTGGTGGGTCAGTATCGGAAAGCGCCCATCGTAAAGAGGAGAAAAATACACTCAATCTGTGATTAAAAAAACAACACTAAACAAGCGAACAATGCTAACAGACTGTGAGCTACTTTCGGTGTGTACTGTTATCGCGATCACCGATAGTAATTAATTAATTAGTTGCCGAAAATTGCATACTCTGTTAGCATACTGAATGCCACACACTCATCAGCGATCGATATTTGACACAGCGAGTTCAATATCTACACACATTTGGACCCAACACGAGAATGATGGTCTACTAGTGGTGCTTCGAAACTGAACATTGGCCAACTTAATCCCATATTAATTCAGACCACTATTAGAAGCAGGAACAATTCTTCCAAGCATCATTCTGAAGACGAAACTTTAGCTTCTAATAAAAAAACCAAAGCTGTTTGGAATCTCATCTGATGGTCGTCCATTTTTGCTCCAAAGCAATATTCATAATCCAACGTTATTGCTTTTATTAACAGAGCATTCTTCAAACTCATAACACGAAACATCAGCTATTGCTATTGCCGAAAGTTTCGCGAAGTAAATCAAAAGCTCTTCAGAAAATGCTCAATATTACGCAAGACAACAACATCCTGTACTTTATCGCTCGAAATATTAAAAAAAAAACAACTTTTTGTCCTCTCTCTACCTTCTGAATGGAACATTTAATTTTGCTGCTGCCAACAGTCTCGTAACTCCCCTTGACCATGATAACTTTCTTAACCTGCCTAATGAAACCATCACAGCGAAAGCAATTGATTAGAGCGGAACGTAAAAATACCAAACCACTGCCACAGCAATGCAGAAATCACCCCGAGCTGGGCTAGCGACATCCATGCGACGTTCTTTCTCAATTCTGTCCGTCCTATCTGCCACGATTCCCCACTCCGCACAGCCAGCATTTCGATTTCCGCTTTTCCGATTTCCAAACCGACAAACATTCGGAATTTTCGATGCCACTTTCCGTTTGACAGCATAAAACTTTATAACTCACTTAATTAGGACACTTTTCTGATACTTTGGGCCATAAGTTGGCGCAGCGCATTTTTTCCCCCGACCTTGCCAGCACGCCCTACCCAGCGGACGCTGTGCCTCCGAGTGACTCTATTAATCTCATTCCAGGCGGTCCCCAAGCACGGTGAAGAACGTACAGTAGCCAGCGGCCATTTGGAGATGGCAAATCAAAATCTGTTTTCAGAAACGTACGCGCACACCCGTCTCGCGCTAAAGTATTTATTGGGTTTTCGGAGCGTCAGGAGCAATGATGAACATTGTCCGCAAACTCCCTCCCACAATGTGCCCGAACATGGAGCCTGGGATTGGGATAGAAAAACTTCTTTCCCTAGGCGAGCACTCAACGCTGCGTGTGGCAAAACTTACAAAACCCACCGCGCCGCGGTGGCAGGAAACTGTAGCTGACAAACTTTACCCACCGAACGGAACTACCCGCAGCGGCTGTCTCAATCACGTTCCCGGCTTATGACCCGAACCGACTCCTGCTCCTATTCCTTCTCCCGTTCCGCGACTCTGTCGGTGATTTGATTTGGGAATTGTGTAGTACACAGTGAAGCAGAAGAGGCAACGAACCAACCTTTCGGGATGGAGCTGTCCCCATCTCTCCAGGCCCGCGTTCCGAATGTGTCCCCGTTGATTGTTACCCTTTTTGGGGCAGCAGGCGCACGAAGATCGACACCCAAAAACTCAATTGGAAGAGATTGATTGTGCGGTTGTGGCCCGGCTGGGTACGATCACTCTTGTTCGCCGGATATACTTCTGCGTTCCCATCCCTTCCAGCAGCGTTTCGGACACTTCGTTAGTCTTGCCATGCAATGTCGCGTACACTGGAGAGATTGTTATGAAAACGGTACGCGGGGGTAGGAAGTTTAATATTCCGTGCGTATTCTCACACTGTTGCGCACCGAGTGGGACTATGTTTGCGAAAAGGTGGAGACAGTGAATAAAACCACTGATTGTGTGTTATTCGGTGTGTGTGTGTGTGTGTGTGTGTGTGTGTGTGTGTGTGTTTGGAGCTCACACTGAATAGCGAAAGTTTGTCCGTAGGCGCGATTGCTCATCAGACAACATCGAATATCCTCAATATTTCGTTCGGATGTAGATTCTCTTCTGCTGACAAACAGGATGTGAATAGACCGACCAAAAAACAGTGTAACAACAATAAACATTCTCTCGCTATCTTACCCGTACCAGAGCAAAACGCTCCTCTCGATCGTTTCTAACCTCCTTGGCCTGTCGTTGGAGATGTCTTCCCCCAGGACGGTTGGATTACAGCAACGGTTCTGCTGCTAACAGATGTTGCTTATACCACTTCATTCGGCACCGTCCTGCCCCCCCGGGTAGCTTCCCTTTCCCACCTTATTCTTGAGCGATTCTTCTCCCATAACGATCCGCTTTAATTTAAATCATCCACCAATCACTCTCCACCAGCCGTGTTGTTGCGCGTGCTTCGTCTACGCTTAGCCTCTCGGTTCAACTTCCGCTCGTACTGCTCGTACCCGAGAACCGGCTGGCTTTTCCCGTGATCAAATTAATTTTCCCAAAGTTTACACAACTCTTCAGCCGAAGCGCAAAATCATCAGCACCGATCCACCGGCGGCTGGATGTGAAAGTCACCCGCCACGAATCGACAGAAGCCCCACATGAAGCCATCCGAAGACGTTGGGAATCCTCCATGCGTTCTCTTTCTGCGCCTTGCTGGGCGGGTGAATGCTGTGGCGTTGTTAATCACGGCCCATGTTCACAATCATCACATTGCGCCCAAGCAACCCCCGCGCCACGTGTGGGCTGCCCTCTTGTGTTCCTTAATTTATCACCCATTCCGCCACAGTGCGCCCAACAGTGCGCCCAACCAACACACAACGCACGCAGCAACATCATGTGGAGCGTGTATCTTTCCTCCATGCCCATGCTAATGAGATGTGATTTCGTTTCATTTGTAATTTCGGAAACCACTTAATTTTTGCCAGATTTTACCAAACGTCTTGCCAAGAGAACGGGGAGGGATGGGGTTGGCTGTGCTGCTATTGTTTATTTACTCTCGCCTGTGGCGTACGTGAGGTTAGGTAATTGGTGACGGGTTGATTATATGGATGAGAAATTAGCTGCCAGTTGTGTGCGTGTGTGTTTGAGTGTTTGAAGTGCGAGGGGTCGAATTATTTGAAAGGAAATTATGCAAACAAACGAAAACGACATCCGGGGCAAATTCCGAGCTGGAGAGTAAACGTGAGCGGTTGAATTGTTTATTTACTCTTCTGCTAGAATTGGTGGAAGATTAGAGTGACTTAATTGGCACAGATACATATTGTACTGGTAGTCTTGTCTCTATGCTTAACCACTATTCTACTGTGCAATCCCAAAAATATCCCAATAAATTCCTAATCTATAGTATATGACCATTTACTATTTTCCCAGTAGAAGATCTTCACTCTCATTGTTTCCCTCCAGGATCCTTCAATCTTTGCGAATGCCGAGGCTCGTGTTTGTGGTTTCTTTTGTCTCAAAACTCGATTCTAATCATTGCTTTTAGAATTCCCCGATCTTGAGTTGGGTTTGCTTACTTATAAATAACCTGGCCATTCACTGTAAAGGTCATTAGGAACCTTGGGTATATACGAACATGACCTTTTATACTTTTGATCCTGACAATTTTGTATTGTTTCCTTAGCGGCCCGCAATGATCATGAGATTTGATGCTCAGTGAATCATTCAATATCTTGCCATGTTCTTACGACAACGACAACGAAGCAACACAAACCAAGCGTAATTAACAGAACAAAATACATAAGCTTGTCTTCAGAAAAGCCTTTTGCTCATCGTCTCTGTTTCCGAAGCCCTGTTCCCTGCACGATAAGCAATCAGCCATTCAACAGTTAACCAGAAACGAGTATTTCTCAAGTACCGCCTAAGTAATTCCGCTCGATAATGTTTGCTATCATCGCACCAAAGAAGCTGCCTGCTTCTCTTCCCAAAACGATTGAAATCATATTCCGTACCATTTCGTACATCAAAACCACTCACAAGATATTTGCCTCAATTCCGACGAAAAAGAAACAAAATTATTTCCCCCGCCTTTCACGCATTTCCAATAATTTCGACACTGTTTCCCGCTCGGTTGCGGGACGTACCCTCTTTGGCTGCCGCAAGAAAATTGGAAAGCACGAAGCTAGCACCTCGCCGAAAGGTGTCGGACGGATGATTCTGAAAAGCTTTTCGAAATTTAATGAACCCTGCACGGTTGTCGACAGGGCCGTGGGGATAAAGGGTTTCCTAGCAGCATCCACAATCTTCCACCGACGACCGGAATCACATTCTCACGAATGTGTATAGGTGGGTGCTATTTTTGTCTGAAATTTTGTCCCACCCCCTACCACGCTCAATACTTTTTTCTTCACAGTTTAGTGGCTTCCACTTAGTTCGGTGTGTTACCGAAAGCCCCACCGTTCAACCGTTCCGGTGCTCCCGGCGCCCGGCGTACGGCTTCGGGATGGAAAAGTTGAGAAGCAAAACAGCAAAGCAAACCGACAAGTAACCGAAACAGTACAGGGTTGCTATACATGTTTGATTTTCTCCGAAACACAGATAACACGTACCCACTTCAATTTCCCATTTGACTCCCTCGGTGGTGGGGAGGTTCCTCGAAGCTACCGTAATTTCCCGATACGGGAACCAGTGCCCCCTCTCGCTCTCTTCGCTCTTTGGTCCCGTTCGGTTGTCACTCAAACGTACCAGACCCTGAGTTTTGCGGTGGCTTTTCCCACAACCCTCTGCTTTCCAGCACCTTTCCGTTCCGTACTAAAAACACCCTTCCGTTTTTCTTCTGTTTCATTTCGTTAAAATCAACCAACCACCTCGGCACGTAACCCCGGATACCTAGTGTCCCTCCATCTCCTGCCAGTAAAAGCTGTGCTTAGGAAGGTGGTTGAAAAAGCGTACCACTCCAAAAACCTGCCGGATGTTTGCTGATTTGACTGAATTCGCTCACGGTGCGGCAAGCCGGCAGATGGCAAGCGGGACGCTTGCTTCACTTTCATGCCCCTTTGCAGCCCGTCCTTTTGCCACGCAATCGTTGCCTTATTTGGCTTCATAAGCATCACTTTTCTCCAGTAACTGGTGGTAGCACCCATCTCGTAACGGTACGAAACCGATGAAAATCACACCAACTTCAACCCGCGTGTATGGAGTGTTACGCTGGAATGGCGCGGGAGATGGAAGAAAAAAAGCAGATACAACATTTTGGGGCACCGCTTTCGCTTTCTCGCAATGCACCGACCGTGCAAACGCGGCCGAGATCGTGTAGCTTAAAACATATTAAATTCAATTTCCCGTCTTATTCAGCAAGCAGAAAAAAAGCTTAACCTTACCACAGGCACAATCATGGCATCGACTAAACGTAGCCCATTTTCCGGCCTTTCAGTGGCATGTGTTATGGTCGTTTTTTTTTTTCGATCGAACATTGCCGTCGATCTCATTTATTCTTTTTTTGCGCTTATTTTCACATCGAGCCGCTTTGGAGTGGTAGGAATCGATCCGACTTGACACATGCAGTTATGGTGATAAGGAACGAAAAGTGTGATTCGATCTGCCAAATGTATTTCTTATTGAGTTTCTCGATTTCGCGATTTAAGCATTGGCGGGTGCAAAACAATCCTCCCAGGTCGGTTGACTTTGAATGATGATTGAAATGGAATTTATTGTTGCTGTTTCCTTGGATAACAAACTCTTACCCGAATAGAGCACTCAAAACATAGTTTTATTTGAAACCCCAAGACTTACGCCTAAAGTAATACAATTAGCATGTGAATCGTTTGTTTTTCAGTAATACATAAATAACCTCAATTCAGAAGTTTTATTTTAATACAGTCATCGATATCTGCACTTTTACAACATCAAAGAAAAGCGTTTGTCGTTTGTAATTGTGTTGGCCCCCCAAATAAGAATTTCAGCATACCAAGCGAATAAAATTTAAATTATAAAAATACAACGCCACGTGATCCGTCCATGACGTCAATTTGTGTCGAAGGATTTAATCGAAAATGCAAAATTCCTTCCACGAAATTAACCCCGCATCACCAACTTCACCATTCACGCACACCCTTGTGCCCTCATTTCCACGCGTACCGGCAACTTGGCAACTGAGAGGAAAAATTTCCCACCGGCAACGAACTCACGTGGCATGTTGACATGATGACACGAGACAGCAAATAATACTACGCCACCAATTTAAACGACGAAGCTCAACGAACGCCATTGAGAGGGATAAAGCACCCCAGAACACCTTTCTACCGGCGCACAGGGACCGTGGCAGGATCATCGCTCCCAGAACAAAAGAAACAATCATTCCCCATTTTTCGTTGGTTCGAAGAAAAACTGTGCACCGAAAGAGCTTTGATAAGACGGCCCCAAAACACAACGAATAACACTCAACCACCCTCGGGAGAAGGATCGGGGTGGATCAGAATGTGAAATCCGGGCGAATCTGCCTCCGCACGGTGCCTTACCTTCACACAATCGTGCTAATGATGATGGTAAATGAGAAGCCACCATCACCCGCGTGCGGGCGACAAATAAGCGCGCAGATACCCCGCAGGCAGCAAAGCTGCATCGTCGGGTGGAATGCCAAAATTGAACAAATTACCAAAACGAATTGAATTTTATCTTCCAATGATTGCAAAACCCGCTGCCAAGGTGCGACCGTTTGCAGGGAGCCTCGCGCCGTGCGATTGAGTGCGAGATATCGCACCCCAACTGCTGCAGAGGTGAACCGCTGGCAAGATACCTGGCCAACTCTCTATTGCCGTCTTCGCTCAGCGAACATTTCCACGAACTTCCACGCCGTCACCCACCGTCACACCCGTATCGATTTGCAGGATTTTACGCCAATTTACCGTCCACCGGCGTTCGGCGGTTCGCGCGATGATTCAACGAACTACGGCGACGGTGGAAATGCGTTTCTGCGTCTAGATTGGACTACAGCAGCAGCACACTTACGTTTGATGTGGTTTGCGTGTATTAGCGTGTGGCGTAGTACACTGTTTGAAGATACCGCAAGTGCAGTCCCGCTACGCAAAATGAATCATTGTGTTGCTCCCAAAAGGAGGAGCTGAAGGAGCGGTTTCAGGGAAGGCAATTACACATGTGGCCGTTCCAAAGGTGGTTTGGCATTTAAGTACACTCCATTTCCACTGTGGTGGTATTACTCTGGGTATGGGTGAATGGGAATGAAGAAGAGACGGCAACAATTACACTGAATGCTGTGTTTTTATTGTCTACCGCAGCATAAACATGACATTGTGTCATCGAAGAAGATCCCATCCATTCGTCAACTTGCACGTAGAGATGTAGTTTGCTTTCCATAAAACATCCATGTCAAAGAGATTTGTAGTCAACAGAAAATTGCGCCAATAGCTGCACATTCACGGCAATGAAAACGTATCCTATCATTAAAGTTTTCCTGAATCTTTCATTTATGCGTTAAAATCAGTTTAATTACAACGTGGTGTTTTTAAATTACCCAAATTCATTGGCCTTAATATGTTTCTGCTTTTATCTTTAAACGCCCATCAACGGACTGGCACGCTCTATTAAGATATTGTTTTCAAAAGAAAAAAAAAGAAACTACCCTCTTGGCTCGCCATACCCATCCTCTGCTTCTTGCTCATCCCTAAGGGATCATTCCAGCGGCGCTTCGCTAAACTGTTAACATACTGAGTAAAACTAAAAAAAAGAAACTACCCTCTTGGCTCGCCATACCCATCCTCTGCTTCTTGCTCATCCCTAAGGGATCATTCCAGCGGCGCTTCGCTAAACTGTTAACATACTGAGTAAAACTTTTATCGCGCAAGTGTATGCTGTGTGTGTGTGTTTTTTTTCTCCCTTCCTTTGCTGGTTGCTGCTTTACACCGTTCAGGCACCGGGCACGACCAAGCCCACCAAATGCGATGGCTCCAAATATTTAATTTTAAGTTCACGCTTTTCTTTTCCACCAAGGGCTGGAAAGACGCTCCAACGCACCGGGCACGACCAAGCCCACCAAATGCGATGGCTCCAAATATTTAATTTTAAGTTCACGCTTTTCTTTTCCACCAAGGGCTGGAAAGACGCTCCAACGCGGCCACGGCGCGACCAAGACAGAATGCATCGCCTGAGCTGTAAAGCACGATGGCGTTAACACGCGAAGAGGAAAGTAGCTAAAAAAAAACGATGGAATCAAGTCTCGGCTCGGGACACCCGGGAGGTTTATTGCAATAAGTTTTTGCCCCACCACTACCACCACCACCACCACTAAATAGCCACCAGTGAAGCCGGTTTTTTGCTGCCACTTTTCGCTATTGGGCTGGATAATTGAAAACGAAGGAAAAAACAGGGAAGCGCAAAATGAAAAAAAACGGAAGCCCAACTCTATCGCTTTATATTAATTTCCCAACTGCTCCCTAATCGACTGTCACACAGCGCACCGCTTGATGGGAAAGGGCGTGTGAGTGTGTGTTTCTGAAATTAAGGTCACCGTCAGGTCGTCTCTTTTCCCGCGAAGGCAAACCACCCGCACAGCACAAACGTGCAAAAGAAAGGCGAAACCACCACCGTACGTCGGTGAAAAATACGCTCGACAGGTGAGGCACAAAATTTCACCTTGGCGTTAGACAATTCGCCACTATTAGAATATCCCAGCAAGGACGCAGAAAGAAAATAACGCCTCACGCCCCACAACACAAACGCCTCAACGGCTCAAGGAAGAAGCCGACAAGCCACGGTGAAAATATTGGCGACGGCAAAATAAATTCGATAAGAAAAATAATTTATCACTCTCCGAAGACGGAAACTCCCTTCCCTGACGCCCTGTGTCGGAAGTGTCGGATTTTGGAGTGTGTATGCGTGAGTGATCCACCCTTTCATTATCGCACCGTATCGCTACATCCGTCAACCTGCGTCCACCTGCTTCTGCTCGCGCGCGTGCACCCGCCCCCGTAAACACAACGGGTTATTCAAAATGCCTTTCACCTGCCTTTCCTGGCACCTGACGCACACGACCGCCCATCACGGACCGCCCTTGACATTCGCCATCCGTTACCACATAATGATCGTTTCGTCTCGATGCGAAAAAGTCTACGGGTGGAAACGACTCCCTTCTTCAGCTTTATACTTCAGCTTCTTGAAACTGTCTTTTTTTTTCTTTTTTTGTTTGTCCTGTTGCAAACACTTCCCCGCTGAGCCGCGACTTTTTGTCCGACATCCTTCCAGTAGGGCCCAGGGCCACCCCGTACACTCACCGAAACGAGCCTTTTGTCGGAACGGTAGGATGTTTTTGTGCATGTGTTATTTTTTCCACCATTTGTCTCCGCCTGTTCTTCCCAGGTTTAGCGCCCGGCACGTCCCCAGGATGAGCACACAAAACCGATGGGACCGGGAGAAGCTGCCGCAAACCCACCTGAAACCCACCCCCTACTCTTCTTGCATCTAATGAGATGATAAATTGTTTTATGTTATTTTTTCCTCACTCTCGCTCCTTCTACGAAGGTTCTTGCCCCATCGGCCAACGGTAGCTTTCTTGCGATTATTCTGACGCACGGCGCCAGCAAACAATGCTCGGGAGGAAGCACACAAAAAACACTCGAATAACCAGCGTCAGTTTCAGCACTTCTTTATCAGCTTTTTGCCTTCGCCGGGTCACACACCTTAGGCCCACTAGTGAAGGTGTAAAATAGGTTAATTGACTAGCTGCTCAAGTGATTTGTTGAGGTATGAGGTGGAGAGGTTCCTAAGGACCTTCCTCTCTCTCTCACTGTCTCTCCCTCGCCGGTTTGGTTTGATCTCGCTAATGGCGGGCTGCGCGTTAAGCTGATAAACCGGGACGAACGGGAAGTGCTCGAAAATGAACCCCATTTTCGATGAGGCTTTTGACGCACCATTCTAACGAAAAAAAAAGGTAAGCAGCCACGTACAAAACCGTAACGAACCGGGGTTCAGAAAAATATATAACCACCCACAACAGCAGCAAGAAAACAAACAACAAGATGAACTCTCAATAATAAAAGAATCATCGCCAGTTGATCTTCGGCCTGCTTATCCGTCGTCCCGTTTGCTGCCCGCAACCGCAACACTCGATTTTTGTTTGCTTTTTCTTTCACTCTCTCTCTCTCTGTCTCTGTGTTTGGAAAGCACAGAAACTTTCATTGGAACACGACAGACAATTTCGACCGTTTCCAAGGGGTCCTCCACCGGGTGTGGGAGGCAGCAAGGGAGCAAAGGGAGACGTTGCTACCGGAAAGAAGTGAAGCGGTTCCTTCATTGGGTCAGTTTCCGGTCGTTACGGTCGGTCGGTGTGATGAAAGCAAGCAAACGAATCGCAAAAATATTCCAGACACAATCTACCCTCCTCCTGCCCTCCTCTCCATTGCCCTTTCCCTGTTTTCCTCCGCCAGCTCAAGATTGGTCCAGCAGCCACAACAACAGCAGCACCGTACACGAACGACAACAACAAAAAACACTCCATATTAATATTGAACTGTTCTACGGGGCGTGTGTTTGTGCTCGAACGATTGTGTGGGGGGGGGGAAGGGAAAAATCAATGAATATGAATAAAATTGTTCATCTTCCCCCTGCCCACCACACACACACACACAGCATTCGCGGAAAGTTTGGCCGTGAGCTCGAGTGGAAAAATTGCTTGGAAAGGTTAGCGCTGGCACGATGCAAAAGCGCCGGAAATGAGCTCGAACGAACAGGGCTCCGGCCTATAAGAGAGAGAGAGAGAGAGAGAGAGGGAAACAATTTTCTTGGACGTGCTTGTTTGAGCGTGAAATAGTGGAAGACGCACGTGTGTATGTGTATGGGAAGTTGGAAAATCGTTCGAACATTCGACCACAGCAGCCTGCCACGAGCAACACAGCGGGCGGAGCAGCACTACTATCGCTCTTACCGGAACCGGCCGGCCAACAGATCGGTCCCCACGCCGGGCAGGACAAACGACGTGCCGCACAAGCACGAGGACATAGATGCTGCTGCTGCTGCTGCTGCTGCGGGCAGCTAGCGGAAAAGCCATTTGCATTTATATGTATGTGTGTTTGTGTGTGTGTGTGTGTGTGTGTGTGTGCGAGTGTTTTCCCTTCAACCCAACTTCCGGTAGAGCGCAGGTAGACTATTGAGCGACCAGCGACGGAACGGGGGGGGGGGGTGGATTTTCCTTTGTGTCCCCATCGTTTAACCCAATGCCAATGTTATCTTGCCGCCTTGAACCACTTCCAGGAATGGAGAAGCAAAAACGAAGCTTGAAACTAGTGCTCGGGCACCACCGGCCAGCGATAGCGGGCAAGGTCTGGCCAAGATTTTCAACTTTATTGGTTAATAAACCAAGATTGAATACATCAACCGAGAAGAAACTCCACTCCCTGAACGCCCCACTCCTAGTTCGGAGAACGGAATACTAGGCAATAGGGAATCCCGGGTGTGGGGAGATAGGGACCGAGAAAAACCAATCACTAAGCAGTGGAAATCCTCCTCCACCAGCCGCCATCCCGAATGGGAACCACAACGTAAACTCTCATCCTTTCACCACCACCTCCCCCCCCGTTCGTCCAAAACCCCGTGGGGCAATTTGTGAGCGGTTATTTTTGAGTTTTTCCCACCCGTTCCATCAACTCCCTTTTCGTGGATCCACCCCTCTCCGGGACCGTATCGATGTGGTTTATGGAGCTTCTTGGGCTGCGCTTGCTGCCCGAAACTGCCCATTCAGCTGCGAAGAATGCAAAGCTCTACTGTCCTCCCAAAATAGGGGGGAAGTTGATAGGCGGAAGATGGTACCGACCATGGCCTCCGATCAATGTTATTACCCTTGGCATTTCTTGGAGTGTGGCAGCCGTTTCTTTTTCTGGTACACCCCCCTGCCAAATGGGCCAGCTTACTTAAAGGCCGGAACGGAGTCTGGGCAGTCGGGGCAGAAATTACTTCGCCTTCACTAAAGATTTACGAGCAGACGTTGCAGACTGATTGTGGCCTCTTTTTTTGTACTTCGTTCTCTCTCTCTCTCACACTAGGCTTAATTTCAGGTTGCTCGGGCTCGGGTTATGGGCGCTCACCGGTGGTTTCTTTTTTATGGATTAAGCATGCGGGCCACGCCATAATTCAAAGCAAAATCATCTATGGCCAGCGAGGTAGTGGGTTATTAAAATTCCGAGAATTGATCAATTCAGCGCGCTGGCACAGAATGAAATATGAAATATTATACCTTTTTCCCCTCTACTGTATTTTAAAGATGAACAATGCATTACAAAAGCACGGTGTAATAAATAAAGGTACTGTGGTCTGGTGCAAAACAAAAAATCTGCGACATAATTCTACTTCACACTTCACACACTTTCGTTTCTGCACAAAAAAAAAAGGAATATCCGCTCGACGGAGATAATCCACTTCAAAAAACGGGGAGGATCGATTGGTGATTGGTGACAAGCGTGCCTGCAGTACACTAAATAAGGTCCTCTTGTTGCAAGCACAAGCTTAAACCCCTCCCAATCCCTCCCTGCCGTTCAATACAATGGAAGTGCACACACACACACACTCAACAGCTCCAGAAATAATGTCGGGTCCGAACGGATCCGGCTCCCAAGGACCGTCAAGTCGCCGTTGGGGACGCTGTTGGGACCATATTTTTGCTTTTAACCGTTTTAAACTCTTAATCCAAATTTATGGCTGACCTAAATCTGGGCTGCCGCTAGCGCTAGCACTGCATAACTTGCCGGGGCCATCCTTGTCAGCTTCGGCATCCGCTTGGCCCGCACGCCCCGTTCACCGCATGGTCCACCCGTAAAGCATCCACCGCCAGCTCGATCGAAAGCGAATGGATGGTCAAACTGTGTATAACCACTGTATTATCCATTATCCACTTGGGCCAAGCGAAGGCAGCGAGGCAGAGAGAATAAAACTCGAAGCGCCAAGCGAACGACAAGCTTTAAGCTGCACTCCACTCTTTCGATACACACTTGTATATATAAATTGCTCAAGTTGTGTTTTATCCTTTTGCCAGGCGGCCAGGCACTACGGGAAGCTTCTTTTCGGGCGAGAACAAAAGTATGCTCCAAACGTCCAGCCGTATGGGATGAAAATATCGTTTACGCCCAAATAATGCTCGCCCGTCTTTTGTTTCAACCACAGTGGGGCTGGTTACCGGTTGTACCCGTGTGTTTGATCGGAGCGCAAATAAAGAACAAAAATCCGAAACGTTTTTTTTTTTTATAGCCTCTCTTTACTCTCTTCCATCTACCATCCGCTTCACACAACGTGTCGATCGTGTGTCGATTGGGTTGTTCTACAATGCTTTATGGCGGATTGTTTGTAGCAAAACCATCATCGAACAAATTGCTTTCGTTACAAGCGTTGTATCTTTCTGACAGCGTTGGAGGGCATGGCGCTGGATAGATTGTCATGTTCGACATTGTCCTAAACTAATCGTGGAGGAGCGGTTTTTTTTTGCTTCATCCCCGCGACGGTGAAACAAAAAGGTAGAGCTGTCAGGAGTGTGCGAACAGTCGGACATGTTTTGTGCAACGTGTGGTACGATGGTTTTATGCTACACGCGGTGATGAGCGATGCATTTTATGAATAGTGTTGCATTTTATGGAAAGAATACCTGTTTTTACTTGTAAAACTTTCGTCGCTTACAGCCATCCAAGTCTATTGTTACAAGAATTCTCTTAATGGATAACCAATATTTATCAAAAGTTTGAAAGAAAATATGCCGTTTTAATAGTGGCATAATTATAGCGAAGGTTCATACAGAAACTTGATTACTCATTAGGCACATTTCATATTTTCCACCTCAAAAAACCCTGCTAAAAGAATCTTCCCTTCAACATAAACTAAAACTCTAAACAAGCAAACTTTTGCATCGCACTATCAGCAAAAGTCTGCTCTAATAATTTAATTACATTGCACAAACAAACCGATAGAGCACGGTACCCTACCAAACCCGCATGCTGGATGGTTTTACACCTCAATAAACCCATACCTAAATCACTTTATTGACCACCCGCACCACACTAACCAGACAATAGCAGACAAATATACTCAGTCAACTTCACCGATCGGCTCACATGATCTACTGAATTTTAATAACTCATCGGTGTAACAATACGCCAATTAAACACGGCAACGATACCGGGTACCGGTCAATACCGGCTGCGGCAATGCCCGATACGGAACCGTCCATCTAGCCAGTGCACTCTAGGCTGAACCTGGATGGGTACAGAAGGGCCGGAGGAGTTGTTTAATTGCTGACGCTCTCGATACAACGTCCATCAATCGCGAAACAATTCATAAACCATCGTCAAACACACTATTTACACCAGCCACTGCACTGGTGTCGTATTGCAAATGAGTGCTGCTGTACAAAACAGCAGTTTACAACTTTTGAAAAATTTTACCACTGGTTTGACTAGTATTTGGAACCGATGGGTCGAAAATGGACCAACTATATAATTCAAATAATGCAACGCAAAAACGTAAATAATAATAATACGCAAAACATAAAATAAAGCGCAAAAATAATAATGCAAAAAACGCTTTTGGAAGAAAATCTGCTAACTAAACATTTCAACCAACTTGAAACATAATATGGGATGTTTCGTTGGGCACTCGTCGAGCATGATGAGTGTGTTGTGAGAGAACGAAAACTCCCCCCGACTATCCCATTCGTTGCACATTTATCGATGCGTTTGATTGGAACCGGTTCACGTACCGATAGCAAACGCTCGAACACGGCCGGGAAGAGTTTTCCGGAACGCTGTCTCGCCGCTTCCATTTTCCAACAATCGACAAAGCGTGGTCTATGGCAAACGCAAAAAAAAAGAAAAACAAGAAGGAAATCCCTTCCAAATGCATCCGCCTCCAAACTACGAAAATTAAATCAAATTATACCCCCTCCATTTGCCGACCACTCGCATATGTCCATTACGCACACGCCCTTGCACGGTTAGAATATGGCAGACACTGAGAAAAAGCTGCCCCAAAAACTCGACCCAGATGCGCTCGGGCCATGTTTGACGCTTCATAACCGGGAACACACTCGCTGCACACTGTCGGTGTGTTTTTGTTCCAGCTTGTGCGTGTGTATGTGTGTGTGTGATGTGGGTCATAAATCGGTATGCTGGCAATCATGATTTGAAATGCGAGTAGCTTGCCGATACTGGCGCTCGGTGTAGGAAGGGAATGCTGTTCGGATGCAGTTGCTGCATTCATTGCAACGCTGCATTCGAGGTCAAACTATGGCTGATTGCGATCGAAAACGAGGCCGCACAGACAAACACACAGGCCCGAACACAAAAAATGGAAGCTCTCTTGCCTCAAACACACCAGTGAATGGCACAAATATTGAAAGGGTGTAGCAACAACAACAAAAAGAGGCTGCAGTACACCCTGGCACAGGAGGCAGCGAACTGGGATGTTCCGGGTTCAATCTAACACAGCCAGGTGTGCGCACCGAGGTACGACGGGGTACGAATCGCAAATGAAAACTCGTCAACAACAAAAGGTACGCCCGTTGGGTGGATGGGTGGTTAACAGAAACTGAAGGAGAAAAAAACGAGGAGAATTACTTTTTCTGCCTGCTTCCGATCACATTGCGCTTTTTT
>KI920141.1:0-16554 GCA_000473525.2 Anopheles melas | reverse complement strand
ATTTATCGTATGAGACGCATTTTAGTGCAATACCACCACTATTGGTACTAGCACCACTATAGGTACGTTTACCCTAAATCCGGAGGGTGCCTCTCTTGATTCGCAACCAGAAGCGTTGTCAATGCCCTATTTGGCAGTTACTTAGGTTCGTTTCGGGATTTATTAAGCGATTTCCACACTTTTTTGAATCGTTATTATGATTCATTGGCTTCTTTGTATTGAAAATATAAATTCTTAAATCTCATTTAAAATCATTTTGGATGTTTTCAACATTTTTTGAGAATCAACTAAAAACCAAAGGAAAATCCTACATTAAATACCAAACTTTTCATTCAAATGCGTTGAAAAAGAGTAAAAAGTACAACAAAGAAATAATAAAAATATAATATTTCCTTACTATGAAAGTTTTAAAAAAGAGACGTTCTTAGATGTTATCAAATTTTGCAAAAAAAAATAATATTGTTTTTGTCAATCATGCATTCTTTCCTTCATCAATGGAAGCTAGTAAGCTAACAAGCTCTCTGTTGCCCACTTCAGAACACGAGCATTCAGGAAAAAGTGGGTGTCCGAGAAACAAAAAACTAATCATCTTCAAAACTTCTTCCTCCCGTGTGTGCGCGGCAGGGCAAAGAGCTAAAGAGCGGATGATGTTTCAAAGCTTCCCTTTACCCGCAGTGGAGCTTTTAAGCCATCTGCCACCCGGAACGCCAAACGGTGGAACAATCAACTGCCACGGGAGAAAAAAGAGGGCCGCATCAGCCACCAACCGAACAGCCGCCGAACGAAACACCGAACTGCGCTATCGATCAACTGTCTTTTCTCCCACATGTGATCGGTCCAATTTCCATATTCAGTCAAGCGGTTCTCGTCCGCTTCCTTCCAACCATGGCTTTGTTCTTTGCAGCGGCCACACCGACCACAACGACGTCCAGCACTCGGGCGTCACTAAAAAATGGAACGATGGGGAGCAGCAATGGAAAACGGGAGGTTCATTCCATGCCAACCAACAAATGGTGAGGCGGTGGCAACGGGCGAGCTGTTTTTGGAACAAAAAATATGATTTATCACTCCACTAATTCATATCCCGAACAATAGGTGTATAATGTACTTTGACATGTTGAAAAAATCATAAAACAAATAAATTGTTGATGATATGAAGGAATCCGAACGCAAAGGGCAGGGCCAAGGCATTACAGATACACACACACAACACGACGGAGCCAAAGACGGAACGGATGATGCGGTGTGAGGCTTTTGACATGATGTTGAATCATTTTTTTTGTTGGAGCTGGACCGCTTGGAGCTTTCGGAGGGAAAAAGACCCGGACCGAACTTCCTGTACGAGCGAGGTACAATTAAGACATTTTGGTACAACGTATGAGTTTGAATGTAGGGTTTTTGATCGCAGCCATGCAGCAATGATGACGCAATTTCTCAAAAACCACGCGATGCTGGAATGTTGGAAGACATGGCATGGTGGCCTGAAGGTAGATCGGCGCGCGCGCTCGGTACGGTGGATTTGTTGACGGATGATCGATTAATGTGTGAGACGGTTTGGAAGAGTCCTTTGAATGATCGTCGTGCCTTTGCTGGCAAACAGAGCCGAGAGAAACCGCAAACGAATGATTCCCATCGAAATGGAATGATTCCTTTTCAGTATGTCCTGCATTTGCATCGCATGAATGAAGACATGCTGATGGTTACGTCCCTTACCCAAAAAAAAAGCTCTTGTACATCGTCGTCGTCGTTGCCGCAAAGGTACCGACGTTCTTTGATATTTAAATTAATTGATAAATTATTCACCCATACTCACACGGTGCCTTAAGGCAGGAGGTATTGAGTGTTACCGAAGGTACTTTCTTGCAAGTGGTGGTGGTAAGAACCTAATGAGGACGAACGGCGGTGTGCGAGCGCTCTCGTTCGCGCGTGCCTCAATGCCGTTGGTTTGCCGATCGAGTTTTCCACCAGCAATAAATAAGCATTAGGCGAGCCCGTTGAGCCGTTGATTTGCTGGCATCGTGATATGGAAGTGGTGTGCACCAGATCGGATATAGTTCAGTCAAAATAGCATCAGCAAAAGGGGTACTGCTGGTTGCCCCCGGGCATGTTGAGACGGTTCGGTTAATAATGCTGTTAGTAAACATTAGAAAAGATTAACTGTTGACAATTTATTGAAGCGCTTTAGGTGAGTGTAGAGGGCAACAATGATGGGTTAAAGTTTTGTTTGTTTGAAGCACCTTATTTATGCTGCCTGGTTGGTGTAATTTCTCATAGTTTACACACTTTGGATTGGTTGTACCGGAAATGGAGAGCTTAAGAAGAGTTGAGTGAATATATTCCACATGACAGCATAATCGAGAAGCGTTAGTATGGAGTGATGTTGGTTTAAATCCTTGATGTAGAGCTAATAAGCTCTAATTTTTATGTCAATTGCCTAATAAATTCGTTACTTTCTAAAAAGAAGGAGAATATGTCACACCATCTGCTACAAAAGTGAAATAGAAAGTTTAAAGTAATTAATTTTCTATTGTGAATGTGTCCACCGTTGTGGCCTTGCTCTTTGCCAACCTCCTTTTTTTGCTAAAGAAAAATTCGCACACACGAGTTCGCTCTGAAAGTCTCTGATTAATGATCCGGTACATGTGTCCCTCGGGCTCATGGCCCAGCCCACCGATTGATAGCTCTATTACGTGCTAAATGGGAATCAAATTCGCGTCGAATGCCACCACCACCAGGCCGCCGCGTTGCGCCAGCGGGCGCGCAGTAACATAAATGGCAATAATTTATCGAGTGTACCATAAAATCGGTAAACGCCCCAAAATTTTAAACTCTTTTTCCGCTATATGCGTGTGCGTTTGCTTTTTTCACACGATACACGGGTAGGTATAGACACAGAAAAGATGGAAGGAATCGAATGATTTTTATCAGCAGGGGTTAACGCTCGGGGATGCGTGTTGGGCAGTTGACATTTTAGCGATGCAACCCAAAATCGATTCCGGTTGACTCAATTTCTAATGGGGTGCTAATGCAATTTTGCCAATCGTGTTTGCCAATGGTGCAGAATTAGCATATGCGCCATGCAGTTTAACCCCTTTCGATGCGAAACGTGTTCGATGCGGATTTTTAAAACGATCTAGGGGCGTATTTTTGGCAGCATTTTCTCTTTTGCAAGGTCAACGCCAAAACGTGTCAATAAAATCGCACAATTGGGAGATGGTGGTTACGGAGGATGTTTGAAAGTATCCCGCCTTTTAAAAATCGCCTCTTTTTGAGTAGTAACATTCTGGAAAAATTACATGTGTTTGGTCGTTTGGTGTTATGATTTATGTAGTTTGATTGAGGCAGTTTTATATTGTTTATTAATGTTTTTAATTTGATAGAGAACTATTCTTTTCATTAGATTTCAGTTGTGAATTCTGTTTTCAATTTGAACCTTTTTTGGCTTTTACTTTCTTTAATTTAGAAACAATAACGGGTTATAATTTGTCTTTAATTTTGCAAAAATAAATCTAAAACGTAAAAATCATATTTATTCAGCTATTTTAAACATTTTACAAACCAAATTGTAATAATATTCTAAAACATATGTTAGAAGCCATTGCTCATTCTTAAGAGCAATAAATATTCCATCATTGATATCGGTTTTCATCAATATAATATTGTTTTGAGTATAATCGAATTAGTATTAGTTTCGTCAGAACGATTCATTGTAATTTAAAAGTTAATTTGCACCAAATTCAAAATTAACATACTAATAAAATTTTGAATTTTTTTTTTGGCATCAGTTAACAGACAATCTAATAAAAAAAGTTATCCCGTACTAACTGGTTTATAATCAAACTTAATCCAAACTCAACTACATTTTCTTTTCCTCTCCTGAAGTCATCCTCGATTTTTCGATTTTAATATTTCAGCTAAAATAATGTATTGTTCTTTTGCTTTCAATTTAACATTATTAAGCACCATCTGGAACGGCAAAGAAGATCGGCATGATCTCCAATCCGAATCAGAATGACCATGAGCGCTTCCCCGCCGGCTCCAGCTCGGTCAAGCAGGACTTGCATTCTTAGATCTCGTTTCAAAGCCACCTAAAAGACGTTTTTGCCTCCTGCCACACCAATACGACCACGACAACCACCACGACAACGACGACGACGACGGTGACGGTGTACAATGCATGAAATATTTACGCAAATAAATTTGCATTATCGATTCGCATGTGACAAAATATTATAAACTGCCTTTATGCACTCCCCGGAATCATCACCGATTCAAGTCCCTTGAGGCAGGCGTGAAACGGTACTGGCCTGGGCGGGAACGGCTCGCGAGTGGCCCCTGGAGCAAGGGCCCGGCACAAGCGTGCGCGAAGGTGTGCACGAACGTCGTCGTACAGTGAAAGCGCGAATTGCTGGCAAATTTATGAGCTGCCCTCCGACACCGCCTGGCCCTTCGGAAGACACGTGCGTGTGTGTGTGTGTGTGTGTGCGCAAGGCTCTTCGTTCGAGACCACCTGGATCCAATTATTTATCCGTTTGCAATTTTTCCATGATTATCGACCACTTCGGAGGGCGAACCAGTGGCCATTTGTGTTCCTTGAGGGGAGCGAGTGCGCGAGCCTGCTTGGGATGCCTGCCTTCGGTAACGAAGTGATTTCCTTCTGGTACCTTCTGGACCCTTTGCAGACCAGTCGAAACGGCTGTGTCGGTGTGTGGTGGTCTCTCTGCCCGTGCTCAACGGTGCAAAATATTTGTTTTTCATACACTGCAAAGTGAGCATAATTCGTTTTATTTATGTTGGATGTTATGATTTGTGACGCTCTGCACACACGCTTGTGAAATGCATACGGCGTATTATTATTGTGATTTTTTTTTGTCCATAAGCCATACGCAGATTTTTATTAACAGTACCTGAAGGGTAATTGGTGGGGAGAGAGTGGTTGTCAAGGGGAATGGTTGATTACGCTTAACAATGCTCATGAGCTGTGAAACCTAATTTACTTATCACAAGTGCACAGAGCTTTCCTGTGCAGTTTCACATGTACAATCATACCGATTATGCCAAAAGCATAAAAGAAATCAAATCGCAAGAGCCTTTATTGTTATGATGGTTTTGTATGCTCGGGATGGGTATTGACGGTTGTAAATGATGTTACCATTTTTTACTCCAATTACGGTTTATTATTGTGCTATTATACAATTTAATTATAAGTACGTGTATCAGATAAAACTATAAAACCAAAAAAACATATAGAAAAACGCTGCTTAACAAATAAACAAGATAAAAAGATTTATCTTGATGATTTCAAAACTAAGTAAACTTCTTAAAAAATATAAACAAATCAACAGATTTCTATTACCATGAAAGAAAAACATATCAATAACCATAGAAACATTATTAACCACCCTTATAAGTTTGTTAAAAAGTTAAAAGCATGTTCACTAAATTACTAAAGGTCGGTCCGTCTGGTGTACTTTGGGAAACTTTTTTTGACAGTTGGCATGATGATTCATACAAAGTCCTTAACAACCATAATTTTCCTTCTTCCAAAAGAAATCGAAATCGACATCGACATCCATCATGGCATCCAAAATTACAATCTGGATAAAACAACCTGGATACTACCAAGTTACCTGGCATAAATAATTAGAATAAATAGAATAATAATCTTTACTCGAGCAATGAGGAGAGAAACATGTCGCCAAATTTGAATTCTTACTTCTCAAATCAATCTAAACTAAGTAAACGTTGCGTTTTTCAGCTGTCAAAAGCAACTGTCATTGGATGGATGTAAGCTAAGTCTGAATCAAACAAGCAACCACTGGAAATAAACGCTCCACCAGTCATTAGTAAAACTTGCACCACGAAGGTTTTTTAGCCTGTGGCCTGCTCTGAACAACTCTTCTGCGTTTTTACAATCAACTAGAAAGCAAGGAAGATGCTGCCCGTGCGTGCTGCTGCAAATTTGGCTGTTCGCAGTAATGGTAATGTATAAACGAATCTATTGCTAAAAGTGCAAGTGCAAAACAGTATTAGAGTTCCTCCCTCATTTGCTCGATTGTTATATAACCCTCCAGCATGATGTACTCCACAGCGACATTCTTGTCCCGCGGATATCATGACCCGAAAAACTTCCGTGTGTTCACAATGAACGACATGCCAGTGCCGGACGGAGACTTTTTCAAGGAACATCGACGCAAGAATCGGTTTTACAATACTGTGCTTGCTGTGGGCGTTGTGAGCTTTGTCATCTCCATGATTGCGGTAAGTATTACGGGGTTAGATACGCACATACGTACCGGAATCTACTTTCCATACGGGCATCACACAAGGATGCGATTCCGGTTGCCCTGTATGTATGTGTAAAGCCCTTTTATATATCCTTAAAAACAAAGCTGACGGACGACCTACTTTTCTTTACTTTTTATCACAACAGGTCAAAGAAAGCGGATTGTTGTATTGTAATTACAGCCCACCGAAGAGCCTGGACTAAACGTGAACTAGGATGAAGAGGTTTGTTGCAAACGAAGTATTAAATGTTTGGTGCAAATAAATTTATCTAAATGAAATAGGTATGCGGCATATGTACTTGTTGCATGTATGGCATATATACTTTGTTGCAAACATATCTTTCTTCTACAAGGTTTCTACCTCTATGGTTACTATGGTTACGATCAATCAAGACATTCGTCTCCATTCCTCAGTAAAACATTCCACTTGGGCGAACTTTGCTCTATTCGGTTCCATTAATTTCTATGCAGAAAATGTAATACGAATTCATTACATCCGTTCATCTGGATTAGTTACAAGTAAAAGAAAAGTATTAATTTCCTCTTTTTTTTTCAGCAAAACAGTTCAGTAAAATTATTTGCATAGGAACAAGCACACAAAGATACCCCAGTTTGATTTGAAATAACAAGTTTGAAAGGCTCGTAAATGCTCCGTTTTCTTATCATCCAACAACCGTGACACAACTGTCCCCTATCCCAGAATGGGTATCGATTTCCTTTCCCGAACCATTGAAAATTACAATAACAATCGAACAAAACCAGTCGGCGCTACACATTTCATGCCAATTGTCTCACAGTCGGTTGTAACAGTAGCAACAGCAGCAGCCGTTTTTCTTCGAATTCACATAAATCTTTCATTTGCATGGCATTGACCAAAAGCCTAGTTACGGAAGAAACTCCCAGCCATGGTCTAGTTTAGGATCAGCCTCTAAATTCGTGCGATCATTCTTAGCGCCCTATTGTGCATTTATTTCGGGGTTCGCAGATCTGGATCAAAGAAGATGTAACCCCTTTCATCCGGGGAGTTATGCCTTTTAATCGCAAGTCCATCGCGGTAACGTTTCGCGGTCCCTCACATAAGGACGTTCCCTACATCTCTGTGTAAAACCGAGAAACGGGATCTTTTACCCTTTATGTGGACCCATACCTGATTGAAGCTGAGGCCCTGATAGTGAAAGTAAGAGAGAGAGAGAGAGATTGAAATTCGCTTTTTCGCGCCAGCTGTTGGGCAATTGCCTTTTCATGGTAAATTTCAAACGTTTTGTGGTGCAGCACCAGCAGCAGCCTGATTCCTGCTGCCGGATGATCCCATTTTCTGCACCGGCAAGGAATGTCTGCGTCCGAAAAAGGGGAAGACGACGATGATTTTCGCGCCACTGGAACACAGGCTGCTGCTGCTGGGAAGAAACGAATTTTGATTAAAATTTATTAAGATGTAAACAGGACCGTTCCAATTTTGCACTCCGAGGTCTGAGATGGGTCGTTCTCTGCCTTTTGCAAAGTGTACCGCCGGGTTTACGCCCGAGGGGTTACCGGGGCGATGCATTAGCATACCGAGCGTTTTATTGCTGGCTTACACCTCTTTTATCGTCACAGTTTGCCTCTCACACCCTGGCCGCGGTAGTGGAAAAGAATACTTCCGAAAACATGTCGCGGTTTAACGGATTTTAGCAAAGCATCTTTACAGATGCCGAATGCAACAGTTTGCCCTTGTCCCTGTGAACGTCTCTCGATGTGCGCCGGGGGGTTTATTGCAGATGGCTTTCTTTTGCTCAGGTTTTTGGGAATTAATTTACGTGCGATTGTGTCACACCTCGGAGCTCGGATGCTCAGAGTAATAATAATTGGCAGTGAAATGACGTGTGATGGGAGGCGCAAAGGAAAATTCGTTAAAAATCATGCCCACGTAACAACATTGGGACGAGGATTGAATTGATTTGTTTAGTGTTTGAATGGGGTTTGTTGTACGTCAGATGTCAGGGTAAGGCACAAGCCGTGCCTGGTTGATAAAAATAATTAAAATTAACAAAACACTTTCTTCCGCGATCTTGAATGAAGCTTGTAAAAGTATACTTACAAGGGTTTAAAATTAAATCGTTTTAATTCAATGGCGCCAACGACCGTTAAGATTTAGAAGGGATTTTGTTTTCAACGAATTTTAACGATTTGTAACGAAATTAAGAATGCAAAACGATTACGACGGAAACGATGGATTACGATTCAGAGTTCAACAAAAAACCAAGAAAGTGAGCTAGAAAAGGCTAGTAAAAAACTAATTTAGGTAAATAACATTTAGTGGTGGTACCCTTAAGACAAACATTCATATTTTCGGAATAATTCTGGAGTATTCTGGACCATTCCTTTTATCATGTATCGGAATACGGCCTTCACACATCGATGAAGGAAGATACTCTTTAGGAGAGATCGTCCAGAAGATCGTAGGATGAAATGGCAAATGTATTAGGAGAGATCGTGCAGAAGATCGTAGGATGAAATGGCAAATGTATTCAGAGCTACATCGAGTTTACAGAGTTACAGTGAGCTTGTAGAGCAAGAGAGCTATATAGAGTGTGTTGAGTGTTGGGCCATGGTTATAAAGAACTTAACTGAGCTTATAGATATCCTTACACATTACACGACCGGAATGAGATAACAGTACTGAATCCTTAATCCTTAACTCTTTAGCTATTCTCCAACTAAAATTCATGCCAAAATCTTCAAAAATCTAGGAAATTTTAATATTAGTGTCAAAAGAGTCGTAAAATATATGTTATCCTTTGTAATCGAGACACAATTGCTACGGTACTTGGTGCTGAAATCGAATAATTGAAGTTATTTGTGTCTCATGCTAGTCAATAGTCGGGTCATTGGTACTTTGTGTGTGTACTTAATAACATTTTAACCTTATTTATTAAAAGAACAAATCTAGCGTTCATAACACCATTACCCTTATATGGTTTCTTCTCTCCTAAATCGCCCCGCTATTTCCTTTATTATCACCCCACTTTATGGCCTATTATCGAAACCACACCAGCGATAATCATAAGCACCCTTGTGAAGAAAAGAACCAGCAAAAAAAAAACTAAATCCTACAAAGCTCCCCCTCGCAACATAAAAAGGAAGCATTTAAGAACGGATTTGTAAAGAAAAGCGACATTACGTGAAGAGACAGGAGAGACCAAATCTCCGATTGTGGGAAGAAATGGGTTTGCACAAACAAGAATCGCTCACTGACCATTTCATGCATCAGATGATATGTTGAATGGTCGTCCAATAGGAAGATGACCAAGTTCTGGGGAAGTGCAGGAAAAAATTGCCATTTCCATGGCAAACCCAATACTGACAACATGCTTCCCATCGGAACGGGATGCTGAAGAGATCAAATTATCTCCACACACAGACCTACACATAATACTAGTACTACACCGTGTCTCTTGTCCCAATCCGACGTGTCTTGTACTTCATCCCCACATGTTAATATGCTTTCTATTTCAAGTATCATTGATGGGAGAGATAGATTTTTTTTGTGTCATTGTGTAGCTTCAAGCCCATCGAATCCTTGACTTGAAGTGGTTTTGTTGATTATGTTTGGTCACCACCAGGCAGCGCAAGTTCTTAGCGGGTTCGATTCTTCAGAAACAGGTGTAAAAAAGAAGGACCAGGTCCGGCAGCATTTTTGCTTTGCTTCTTATTGAATTCGTATGGATGCAGTTTTTGGCGAAGAGGGAATTTATCGATTTCTCTATCTTCCCTTTGTGACATTGCCCACACCATTGCCAGTCCAAATGGCACACAATAAGAGAAGATTGAATGCTAATGTGTAAGTTGCCAATGTCCCGTACCGTTTGAGGATATCATTTTTTAGAATCCTTAGCGATTACGAAGCACATTTCAGTTCCCTTTCTGCTGTATACTGAGATAGTTGAAAAATGATGAAGTAAAGGCAAAGGTATGAATCATAGCACGCGGCAACGGCTCGTGAGTCCCAGGGAGTCCGTTCGTTTCGATGCAAATTAAAAGGGTCGTGATTGGGTTTTATGCTTCAAATTCCCCGGAGAGCTGGTAGAGTGCTGACCGGAGTGCTGTTTGTGTGTGCAGCAGCGCGTCCATTAGCGTGTTGGAACTGACCGAAAAATATTTTTTCTCCTTTCACTGATGAACTACCACGTCACCACCATTCATCGAATATATGTGTGAGTCCGTGTGTGTTTGCAATGATGTACAGGTTTTCATTCATTACGCTGACCCATTATGAATGGGAAAGAAAAGACGAAACCCATCTAAATTGGGATACGTGGTGTGTTCGTATCGCCTTTTTTTGGCAGTGTCATTTGGCGTATCGATGTGAGGAGCTGGTCGGCGGCAATCGAAAACATCGAACCTTTAGTGCCAGGGAAATGTTTCCTACTTTTGTATTGTGTTGTTTTAATGTCTCACCCGTATGTATGTGGGTTTGCTGCTCAAAACTGACCATAAGCAGGGGAATGCGCATTCATTGATGAATGCCAGGCACACCTTGCAAAAGGATCTGGACCGGGGTGGCTGGGACACAGGAACGCCAACGCGACAGGAAGCTATTTACCTGGTTTTCGTTTCTATAAAATAAGAAGTCCCCACTGTTACACACCTTCCCAGTTTTTTTCTCCCATTCTGCCTGTCATTCCCGGCCTTTTGTTGCGATCGGTGGGTGCACTCTCTCAATGATCGAACCCAGAATAGCGCTCAATGGCGCGGCATACCGGGCATATCATATATCATGTGTTAGGGATGATAGTTTTCCTTCTTTTTTTACTCCCATTCCCTGTATATGTGTGGCTGTGTCGGTGTCTTTTTATGCTGCTCGGACACACAATTTCATTGAATAAATAAAGTATACAGTCGTCCGTGGGATGAGGTGTTGAAAATGGTGTCTTTCTAGAGGATCCTATAAGAGGGGAAAAAATGAATCGGACAAAGTGCCCTCAAATGCAATACAATCCTTCCCAATGAATGAGAAAAGCCACGGCTTTTCCATTGAGAATGTGTGTCCGCAAGGCAAGAAGGGGTTTGTAAAATGTTACCAAAAAGAGATAGCATCCAGTGAGCGGGATCGGGAAGTTGAAGCACATCCCATTCATGGAACTCAAAACACGGCGAGTTGAATCAAAGATTTACCTTTTTTTAGCTTGGGTCTCTACTCTATTCGATTGATAAAGGTTTGAACGAATTAAGCACGCAAAGAGATAAATTAGCCGTGGAGTTCCGAAATCAGTTACTCTTTGCTTACTTTTTTTTCCTCAAAATATCCAATTTTAACACACACTAAGGTCAAAAATATGACCACAAAGCCGTTGGTGTCCAGCAAAGTGCCGATGAAGACTCGAGTACGGATATGGTTAAGGATTTTTCCAATGATCTCCTTTTGAAAGTGAATGCTCTGAACAATTCGCAAGGAATTGTGTGCTCATAACCTCATTGAGCTAGGCTGTGAGCTTGGGTGATCGTTGCAAGTATGAACAGTGAGCTTGTAGAGCAAGAGAGCTACATAGAGCATGTAGAGTGTTGGAACAAAGTTACAAAAAACTTAACTGAGCTTGTAGATATTCTACATTCTACGGAATGTGTTAACAGTGCGGAATCCCTAATCCAGTGTGCAGAACGCTTATGTAGCCATGTACATTTTTAAAATTTTAATTGGGCTTCGGAAAGCTTAGCCTTCTCTTCAAGACGAACTACTTCAACTGTCCAAAAATTGAGAGTCCCTTAATAATCCTGTTGAATATTTTTAACAATTGATAAGAAATATCTGTAACTAGCAAAATAAATGACGTTAGAAAAATGATCTTCTTCTTCTATTTGGCGTAACGTCCTACGCGGACATGCCGGCCAATACAGACTTTCAAGACTTAATCCATTACCATGCAGCCGGATAGTCAATTCATGCTACGGAGCGACGGTTCATTGTAGGCTTGAACCATTGACGGGCATGTTATTAAGTCGTTCGACGACTGTACCACGGGACCACCCTAACATAACCCAACAGATATGAAAAGACAAAGTGCCCGATGATACAGTCACGATCGCAACTTACAAAAAGATCACGTCATAGATCGCTCGCATACAGTAAACATTTAGATTGCTTGGTCCATTCAGCACACTGTCTATACTAAAGAGGGAATTGCATTGGTTCTATTTTTATCGATAGTTCTGTTCCCACAGAAGGTTTCTGCACACAGTATCGTAATAGCAACGATAGACGATCGATCTTTGTTCACCTCGAATGATCTGCTAGCAATGATCCGCAATGTAAGAAGCACCTAAGAACAGTCTGAAAAGCATTAACTCTTTCACTTCCGTAATCGTTTGCCCTGGTTGAAATCAGCTGGCTCAATAGCACTGCATTTCTATGCGCAATTGGCTATTACGTTCTATAAATATGTTCTAACCTTTGCAATAACTTTCCCGAACCGCATCATGCACCCAGCGTAGCACAACACGTGTGTCATAAAACGATTAAAAGCAACGATCACCCAACTTGCATTTTCTCTAGCCATGTTTACGGTGGTGCCTTTTTTAGTGCCTCTTTCTCACAGCCGGACAATCGAACACAACACGATCGGACATCTCACACCGGACGTGCCCTGTGTGTTCTGAGGCAAAACGCAATAAAGTTTTATGATATGGCATTGCATTTGCTGCAACACCTTTTTCGTAGCAGCTGTGATAAAGAACGTTCAGCGTTGTTCGTTCTAGATCAACGGTAAGGCGATCGATCAAAAGGGGTTGTGCTTCTGCATCTTCTGTATCTTTCTTGGATTTACCTTCGATGCTATAAGATGGGCTAAAGGCTTAAAAGATCTGTTTGGTGTTATAAAACATTCCACACCACGCTTTTATGCTGCTCGATTGGTACCATAAACTGGTTCGTCTCGTTTCGTCAGCCGTCATTCGCTTCGGTTTTGGCGGTAAACTCTTCACCGTCGCTGGATGTTTAGTTCGATTGATGACTGATGACCACTGATGACGGGGTCTGAAATCGATACGAGCGGTTGAAGTATGCAGAAAATATGAGCACATTTGAATCTTTTATGACATTACTGATACCCACTAACTGGTCTCGATCGTAAAGTTAAGGCAGAGTACATTCACTTTCCAAGACGTATTCCGTTGCATCTGCCGAGACCGGGACTAGAAGCATAAATCTGCGTATGTAATCCAGTGTGTAATTTGAATGCGAATGTACCATGTGTTTTGTATCATATCTTCATAGCACAATGAACACTCTGAAGCGGTTACATCCCGTAAGCATCATGTTAATAAAACATGGCATACGGCACGCACACGGGGAGTGCAAAAACATAGCATAAAACTGGGTGCAAGCACTGCTGTAAACTAGAACCGTTTGACTTTCCGGCTCCGTACCCTGTGCTCGGTGTTGCTATTTTCTGCATGCCCTGATTTCATCCAATCAACTTAGCGCTTCGATCGATCTCCGTTCGAATGATCGAGCACAGCGCAACATTGAACGAGTCTCAATCTGGGCACGCATTGATACGCAAATGAAATTAACTGATTCGATTTGCATATGTGCCAAACGACGATGAGGTGTACCATCCTTCGATTTACCTTAAGGGATTGAAACCTACTTTTTTTTTACACGATATGAATACAGAATTGAGCGCAGATTTTACGCCCTTTTACCCAAGGACAAAACACATGTACGGTGGCGAATTTATAATGTGCTCCCGCTTCTGCTCTATTTATTGAACAGGAATAGTTTTCAACGTGAATGAGTTATTCCCAATATTGGACCCCTTTTCTCGGGAAAAAAAACGCAGGGAAACGTTTGCGTGACCCCGTTAAACCCGCACAGTTATGATCATGTTACAACTCAATTTAAAAGTTATTTTCCATGCAAATCGGAACCATTTACACGCACACACGCGTGAGCATATGGATGGTATTGGATATTATTGATGAAATCAGTTGATAGATAGGGGGCATAGGATGAGCTAGGTTGCAGCTAGTTTGTGTTGATTCTGTGAATAGAGTATCGTAGAAGGATTATGATACGGAAAGCGGAAAAAATAAACTGTAACGTATCGTGTTTTGTGCAGGATTGAAATTCAAATTTCAAGCAGAATATGTTACAACTTCAGGCAAAATTTTACTTTTAACGTGCCGATAAATACTTTATTAAGAATGCAATCTTTTTTTTTAGAGAAAATCGCACTTTAAAATGAATTGAACATATTGCTGGCTATAATTCTTCTTACAACGTTTGTTTAGATTTAGATTTATTTACTTTGGAATAAAAAAAACTCCATTTGATAGATGATTCATATGATATAAATGATAGATATGATATGAACAAGAGAGTAATAGTATAATTTGCCTGTTTAGAATGATTCTACAGGTTATCCTCGAGATACGCTGTTAACGCTTTTAAAGACCGAGAAGAAATCGCGTAGCTCGAATTTTTGCGTAAGTTGAATTTTACGAAAGAGGTTTCCTATTTCAAAATTTAGCTAATTTTTGTACAATTTTGCATAAAGTAGTACATTTTAGGTATTGTATCCATTATTTGATATGATTCTGTATCAATATTACAATTGTATACCTTTTTGAATGATTTTTCTAACTGTACCAAAATGGAATCTATTTTACATTTCACAATTTATGTGTCAAATCAGTACAATTTGTCCCAAATAACTAACTTAGAAAACTTCGTATCTTCGAATCCCCTTTAAGAGGTATCCGCGTATCTAGCACACCACCTGTATATGTATACGTATTTGACCTCAAGGTGGAATATAGAAGAGGTGTCTTCTTAGCATCTGGCAGAGTGTTTATTTACAGACAGTAGCTGCTCTATAATGAGGCAAATGCCGATTAAGTAATGTTGCTGAACATAAGTTTTTTGTGCTAAGCGAATCCTCATCAAATATAAGCAATAGGTGTTTCATTTCATACAAGCAACACGCCTCGTATTTGACAACTGCCGTCGATCGTGGTTTTCTGATTTTTTCTAAAGCCTTGATGGCCAAATGTACTACATGACGACACCTCCTTTATACCCACTTTGCTTGAACTGTAAGATATACACCTAAATATACAATAAGATGGATAGATTAAACAAGAACTTAGTCAAGATTGTAACAAGAACATAGCTACTGTATGCCACTGGATCAGAATTCAGAAAAGATTAAATTTAATTGAACCGTAAAAAACGTAATTTATTACAATGAGAATTGTGATCTAATAAATGAGATCAATCCAAAAATTGAGTTTAAAATGAATACTTGTATTAGAAGTTGACCAGCGAAAGCGTAAAGCAATGACTCCGAATTCTTGGTTTACTTACACTGTACACTATAATGAAAGTAACAGCGACTATTAAAACAGGTCAAGGTCAAGGCTAAGCAAAACAAACTATGTTTAAGTTTTAGAAGCAATCAGGCATACAAAGCAAGTTATTGAAAACCTTTCCCACTATGACGAAACTAAACATGTTCTTATTGTTCGCATTGTACCACCTTTTAACATCATGCTTCCGCTTGACACTATTTTAGCCCCCTGAGAAAGGCAAGCGCACGACAACAAAGAATCGTCCAAATAACCATTCTATTCTATTGCAAGCGAGGTGTCAAATCACGGCTCGTATTACATCCGATCGTGCTACCATTTGTGCCATTGTCCCAAGCCCTGTATTTAACACCAACAACACCATTCTTTCCTCGAACGCCTTAACAGTGACGATAGCATCAGATCAGATTGTTGGTGCGCAAAAACTTACATCAGCCAGAAACAAACTCAGACAAACTCGCGAAATACACGCTCAGCCCAGGCTCAGCTTTCACGACATCTATTCTTATGAAATTCGAGAAACAAAAACACCTTTCTTTCTGCGCTCTTTGTTAATCCTGTCCGTGTATGATGGAAAGAAAATATTGTTTCTTGTGCGTGTGCTTTATTGTAATATAAACTTTTGTAGTCAATTTTCACTCAATTTCAATTTCTGGCCGCTCTTTAAGATTATTTTGCTGGGAGTAGCGTCATCAGCAAGATCCGCCAATGTCGGTAAGACATACAAAAATGACAGGGGAGGGTGGATTAGAAAAAGGTTTCACATTCCCTGTTTCTTCCTGCGCCAGGAAATCATTTGTTTGCAAGCCGAAATGGAATACCGGGGCAAGATGCAAAATGAAGAAATTGCTTGCAAATCCCTGCTTGAATAAAATCAGGACACAAAACAGTCTTTTAATGACCGCCATTGGGGAAAAGAGAG
>AXCO02003261.1:0-26540 GCA_000473525.2 Anopheles melas | reverse complement strand
GAGCTACAATATTTCGTGTGTGCTATTTCATCTTAAATACATAATCAGCTCGCTTGTCCAACATCTATTCCATTCCAATTTGTAGCTCCCATAAAAGCTCGCTCATCAGACCTTAATCCTCAATCATCCGGCCATAATCTATGCTACGCTTCCCTTTACAACAGACAAGCGGGGGACCAAATTATTCAAACATCCACCATCCATCTTCCACCTCCCATTTAATCCTCAATCGCCACACAATTTCAAATAAAACCACGCTCCCGCGCTACCACCACACCATCTCGCTGGTTGTGCTTAAGAATTATTTCCTTTTTCAATTGCCAAATCATAAAACCATCCGTGTGCGGTTCGTGGTGGAGTTACAAAATAATAATAAAAAAAAGAGCGCACGCACCCCATGCTTAGCTCATAAACGGATGAATGGTGGCGTGCGTGCCTGAGCATTCCCGACGCTGGTTAACAAGAATGTATGATCGGAACGGAAACCAAAATATGCTACACCTCTTTACGTGACGAATGGTTCGTGGTGGTGGTGGTGTGGACGACAAACTTAGGCGGTAGGAAATTGCGTTGGCGTGTGCCAAGGATTGTCATAATCCTTGGGAAGGTTTTTACCGGTTTCGTTTCCACTTCTGCTCAGCGTTTTTGTGTGCCGTGGCTGTGACGGATAGAACTTCCCAAACCATTCCTCCAAGATCTACCATTAATACTGTGGTAGTAAGGAGCGCAAAAATGGGGCGCCATCGCAGCATCGCCGCAGGGGTCAGGAAACCGGTGCGTACGGTTGTGGAAATTATGCTTTCACTGACCCAGCGCGGTTAGCGCTGATGGTTGCTTTTACTGCCCCAGCCAACACAACAGGATGCACTAAGCCACCCGAACGGGCACATAAAAACGTTCTCGGTGGATGCGTGTCTGTTCCATCTTGTTGACAACTGTGTGTTCCTGGCGCGCCAGTGGTGGCTTTTTTACAGCCTAACATTCTCCGATACTGCCGTTCGACCACAGTAATGGTCATAAACCATTGTTTTTTTTTTTTGTTGTTGTTCTGGTCTAGGAGAAGGTACCTTCCCGATCATATCCGAATCGAACGTAAGCTAGACAAATGACCACAGCAGCATCCGAGCACTGCTGTTCTGCTACCTAAACACACATCGTCAAATCAATCACACCTACAGCCCTTCTCCCCAGTCCGATCCAAAAAAGCCACAGAGACAAACTTTCGGAAAGGGATATCAAAATTACACGTCTTTTTTTTGCCCACACGCAAAACAAAACGAAAAGAAAATCTAGAAGGGGGAGAAAAGGGATTTTCTTTTGGGTCGTTAATGCCTCCGTTATCCACCACTCGGCCAGTCGGTGGCTAAAGTCCTACCGCCCTGCTGCTAGTCTAAGCAGTGTATGGAGGGATGGTGATGGTACAAAGGGACACGAAATTGCGTGTCATGTTGCACATAAACACATTTTCGATACGCGAACGCGCGTTTCCAGGACAACCAAGACACATCGAGCAAAAGGGAGGAAGAGCAAGATGGCGAGGTCGAGCAGAATGATGACACTTTCTTCATTGATTTTGTGCGCGTGTATTTCTGTCTCCAACCGTTGCGAAGGTAAAGCAAATCCATTCCAAGCGAAAACAAACCTTGGAGCTTTTCATCTTGGTGTCTGTGTGCTTTTGTTCCACTTTTCCGCTGCGTTTTATTTGTTTCGACGTAAATCGAATCACTTTTGTGTGTTTGGGGCGTCATGTTTCCTAATGTTTGCTCCGTGTGCTTTGCTGCCGGAGATCATCATCTTTGCGCTGCTGCCGCTGCTGATTCGTTGGTTTCAGTGTGTTTTTTTTTCCTGTTCATGTCATGTCATCGGTGTAAAAGAAGCGTATCGAGTTCCTACTACTAACCCACCGGGAACAACGGGTCATTGATTATTACATGATATCCACCACAACGATACGAGCTCCCCCTTTCTACCAACTGAGGTAATAAAGCGCAACCACCCAATTCACCTCGTGCAAGGTTAAACAACATCCTTAAGAGCTGCTGCTGCTCATCTAATAAATACGGGCTTGCGTTAGGCTCGAAAGCACGCAGGATTAATGTACTGCTGTTGTTGCGCGCGCCCACCCACGGGATCCGTGTTGCTCCCGTTTTTGCACGATTTATGAGCCGATATCGTGATTTGGGATCATTTTATGAGCTATCTAGTTTGTGTTTCTGGCATCCGTGGGACCGCACACAGCAACAACAACACCGTGGACACAATATTTACACACTTTCTGCGCTGCGTTAGGTGGCGAAGAAACACACGTGTCGAAAATGTGGGTTATTTATCGATTGAGCTGAGCACATGTATTTTTGTACTCCTCAGCGAGATGAGTTTCATTATCTGATTCAACTGGAAGGAAAGTAAGAAAGCTGTACGATGGATACAGATTTTTTTATGCGGAGTGTTGTTGATGTTAAAGTTGTTGTTGAAATTCTGTTCGTGAAATATTTTTTTACATCGGTATTTCACAGACTTTGAGTTTTGTTCCGAGTACGTAATGATGTCGCCATGCTGAATGTACTATCGCGTCTGCTATGCTAACAGTGTTTAATGAACGCAATTTAAACAGCTGTTGGATTCCAAATTTGCATCCCAATTGTATTTTATTATTTAGTTTATTGTACTACTTCTTCTTCATTTTCAAAGAAATGACTTCATATTTTCAAGTAGACATTATTTATGCTTTTAATAAACGGCGTTTAATGAACTTTTTGGTTCACATTCTTTCTTCTAATCAGTATTTTGTTCAATTCAGAATTTTGTGCTTACACCGAGACTCAGTTGCTAGTTCTTTTCCAGCACGCCCCACTGGAAATTTTCAAGATTGAGATTGAGGATAGAAATCTCGTCGACCTTCGTACTAGGGCTCGGTTTTATCTATCATTCATCAGGGCTTTCTTGGATATCAGAATGCCCAGAATATAAAAGCAGTCAGTCCTAGACTTGCAGAATAGCTTACGGATAAAGGGAATTAATATGTTGTTGTACTTAAGGAATGCAATTCAATACTTCAATCTGTTGGAATTGAAGATCAAGTAATAGCTGCATCCAGTCTTACAGCGATCTTTGAATGGCAGAAATAAATATTTAATATTTACAACCATCATTTCATGATTGCAGTTAAATAGATCGCTTCCATCGCTACTAGAAACCTTTCAATCAACGATAGTGCAATTCGCATCCGTTCGCAGTCTATCAGCCGCCCGTACAATTTTCAACAAAGAATCATTATCCTTTTCCATTTGTCGACCGCTGTTTTCGCTTCAACTTTCGCTCGTAAACCCGCTCGCTAACAAATGAAAGTACAATCCGAGATATCCGATCTTTCCCAGTCCGAGTGGCAGGGATTAATGAACCGGATTACAGGAGTGCTCGAGCGGATCGAGCAGACACAAAAAAACAAACCCATTCCACCTTCCTTCGTTTGCACAGGAACAAGGTGGCACTAAATGCAGCTCTATCATAAATTCAATTGCTCCCTCCCTTCCAGCCGGCGGTGTACAAGGGAATTGAATTGAAACTAGGAAAAGAAGGGCTCAAACATTCACAGAGAGAGAGAGAGAGAGAGAGAAAAAACGTACGGATAAAGCTTCAATCCGATTGAAAGAGGAAAATTTGTACTACAAGGATAATCGGATAATTTTTATTGCATGCACTCTACAGAAAATAAAACCCGGCCATCCATCCGTTGTGCTGAAAATTGAACCGAAAAAAGATACGGATACGCAACAAACACGCTGCTTAACCAGCGTACCCAAAATCCTGCTCCTGTAAAGTTCGGTAGAATGCAGCGCTACCTTAACCCGGCTGCTTCCCCGTTATTGTGTGTTAAAAGTTAAATTGATGCTCATTAGCGAATTAATCATGTTTTTGCACTCCTACTGCTGCTCCTCCTGCCTGATGTTACAATGCCGCTCCCGCCCATTGTGTTTTCCTGACGGTGAATTCGTCCCAATTTTAATAGTCCCTTTTTACCACCGGAAACAGTATAATCACGAAACGATCTCTTTTACGGTCGTGCGGGGGTTTTGTTGCTTCCGTTGCTATTAAACGCGATCCCTCTGCCACCAGCACCGGGAAAGCTCTAGCTCTAGCTTAGTGAGCGTTTGAAAGGGGGGAAAGCGAACGAAAGACAAAAAAAAGCAACCGTTTAAAGCTTCTCGCTAAGAATAAGCCCTCTTGATTGTGTCAGCTTGCCAGCCATCCCTGACCGTTCTTGTTCTTTCCGGAGGGGGTGAAAAGGACATTTCTATAGAAACTCAAAACCCTCGCACTCTACATTTCTCTCATTTTCGAGAAATAAAACACAGCGATGCATAGAGCGCAGCATGGAACTCATGGTTTGGGAAAAATCGGACTGTGAAATTGTTTCAATCGTAATCCTTCGTAATAATGTGCACGACGCGGTTTGGCGGCCGAATGCAGGAGTGGAAAAGATGCTTCAACTTGCCCATGAACGGGCTAACCCACAGTGTCGGAAGCAACAACCAAAAAAAAAAAAAGACTCCCCATTATGTAGGAAAAAGGCCTCCTGCAGCGGCCTGAATTGCGAGCATTAAGCGACGATTGAATGCTACACAGCGTGCACAGAATCCTATGTTAGCAAGGCGTGTTTTTTACACCGATCGAGTGGGTGGGTTGGCTCCGGTCTTTTAATTTGGGGCGGGGGGGCAAGTTTTGAATTTTGAGTTTCGCTGTTTTGGACCATTTCCACGACCTAAAAGCGGAGCGTAGAGATTTTATTTTACCGACTGCCCGTGGATTTCCCGTCCAAATCTCCCCGACCTGGGAGTAGGAAAAAGTGGGGCTTTCGCCCCTTTTGCTGCTTTTAGTGAGCGGGTTCAAATTATTAGCAAATTTTCTTTGGTGAGTGTGAAATCCGTGCCTGAATCGCTCCTTAAAGACACTTTGCCCTGCGCTGTTTTCTGGAGCGTAACAAAAGAGCACTGTTCCCTTGAACCCGCCACGAAAGCGATAAAATAATTAACCTTGTGACAAAGGTGGTCGAAGAGCGCGGATTTTCTTCCCCGCTCCAATGTTGCAATAATTTTGCCTCCAAGCACGTGAAAATACAATTTTACACTAACGACCGGAACGATTCTCCCTCCCACAAAATAAAGACGGTACGGAGTCGAAGGGCGCGGGAGAAAAAATGTAGGCCGCACAAGGTGCCACTCTGGCTGCCGCTGCTGCTGCTGCTTCTGAAAGCGACTTCCGGAACCGCGCGGGTCCGCCGAAATGGGTCGAAAAAACGGTTATCGATTTTTGCGAAACCAACGGCAATGGCGACAGTTTACGTTTTCGCGCGCTCATTAAAATAAAGCCGTTGCCGAGTGAGATGGTCGAGATGGCGAGCCGAAAAAGTGGCGAGAAAAAAAGAGCAAACAGCAAAACTGTAAACGAGGCCTTGCGAAGACATTTCTATGGTGGGTGCTTTTAAAGCAAGCAAAACGGGAAGTTTTGTTTAGTTGTTTTCTTCGCACGCAAGGTTAATGTCCTTGCTTTGATGAGGGAGGAGCTGCGATCGAGCGTTGAATACGAAACCAATTTAAAATGTAAGCAAACAATGCGCGACGATGCGCACGACTCCGTCAACGAGCTTCCAGGATAAAAGGGGGACAACAGACAAAAGCGGAAATCTTAATGGGAATGATGGAAGATGCTTAACTAAAAAAAAACCTGTCTAAAAGAAGCGATAACTACACTTAGAGAAGGCCACAAGAGAAGGGATACAAAGGGACTGAATTTAGCAAAAAATTAGCTTAAAGCGAGCAGGGTGAGATTTAATAAAGTGTAGGACGACACAATGCGACAGAAAATCTTCCCAATAGTGGAAATGGAGTGTTTTCAACCACTGATGTCGAAAGAGAGCACATTCCGCTCAGCCATATAGCCCGAATGATTGTGCTGTGGCATAAGCAAGGAATCCAGTTCTCCTTTGGCTTACTTTAAGCTACTGCAACAACAAACCAACTCCCAGCAGCACAACACCAAAAAACCGCCTCATTTTACCCACCCCAGCAGCAGCAAATATTCCACGATGAGATGGTGAAAATATTGTGCTGCCCGCTCCAAAATTGATGACCATAAAATAAAATTGGCTAGCCAAACATGGAAGCGATGTGAAATAAAAACGCTGCCCGCACCCGCACACAAACCATCCGAGCCGACGATGGCGATAAGGATTTGGACTAGATCGCTCGGAAGGGAAGGGCCTTTTATCCTGGCGGGCCGAGAGCACCCCATTTTCCTAGAAGCTCGATGCTACTTTCGGTCGTGTTTTTCTTCCCCTTCAGTGTTCAATAATTTTGATGCGGCTTCCACTAAAAAGCCTTCCAGCGCTGTCGGGGATGGTGAAATTATTCTCGCGTTGAGCAGGAGGCAATTCCATCCTTCCCTCCTCCGGGCCCTGGTGTTTTTAGCCACCCGAATGATAATTATGAATATTAGAATCATAAATCATGCTGTTCCTAAATCGACGGCCCCGGCCCGGCCAACTCCACCAGAATCGTTTGGGGCCCGGGAGCGCGCGCGCGCGCGATGAAGCGTAAGCGTCTGCTTGTTTGCTTTTTCTGGGTACACAAAACTCGGATGAAGTGTTTTACGGCGCCCGTGTTTCGATTTCGAGGATCATTTTCAGACGATAAGGATTCGAATTTTGCTGCGTACATTTGGGAGGTTTTTTTTCTGGTCGTTGTTGTGGCCCACTAAAATGGGTGAAATGGATGAAGGCTGGATGTGCGCCTTAAGAAGGACGTGCGGACACAGCACAAGTAGGGCCAATATTGGAATTTCTGTTCCGTGACGTGCTTAAGGCTGTGGGTTTTTCTCCGGGGGCAATTTTCTACTGTTTTTTACTCTCTCTCTCTCTCGGCCTTATTTATTTCTATTTGGGACTCAACTACTTTGAATGCAGATATATTCCCTTTGTGGGATGCCGCCGGTTTGAGCTGGTTGTGCTTAGAGGGCTCTCCATCTCCATCCACGAACTGCGATAGAAAGGCGCGAAAGCAAACAAAAATAAATCATCTGCAGTGGAAGTGTTGTTGACCGCTTCGATTGGGGTGAAACCGGGTAAAAGGATGAATTGAAATCGCACCCTTCAGTGCCGCTAAATACTCGCAGTCAAATGGAGGAAATATGTTCATTCAAAAAAGAAGAAAAAAAAACAAACCCAGCACAAATGTTTGACAAGGGATAAGCGGACCGCCGGGGATGTCCAGCTTCGGTGATGTTTGCATCGATTAAAAACCAGCACCGGGCAACGATTATTAACAGCAAACAAGCAGGCAAATCAAAGCGTGTAAAGTACTTACCGGTTGCCTGGAGGGTGATTATTTTTAGACAATCTTCTGCTCGAGTCCGATTTGTTGATTGCTTTCCAATCGAACCGGCTTATCGATCGGATACGGAAACGCATCCAGCAAGTTGAGTTGCGTGAGTCCCTTCCAATCCAATATATGCACACTTTTTTACACGCTCTTGAGAGCGCGCTGAAACTCTATGACTACAGCAGCAATAAATAACGCGCCTGCTTGATGAAAGGTGGCGCTAAAAGCACACCTCAGCTCCTGAGAGCTGCTTGAGCGAAACGAAGCTTTCGTTAGGGCTTCAAGCTACCAATGGCCATGTCCATAGTAACCGCAAGTTTATTGATTGCAGTTGCGATTCAGTTTCAGTGCCCCATCTCTCAGCGAATATTGTGTGTAATTCCATACTCCACACACTACGCCACTTGGCGCTCGCGAAGGGCTCGAAACGCTGGATCGAAATATCGAGATCGAGACATTCCGCTTTTTCTCATCCTCTTGCCGTGTGGCACGTGGTGCTCGGCTGCTCATCTTCCTTTTTCGCCAATATGCGTGTCACCATGCCGACCAACGATTACCGCAACGCGCAAGATGTGCGAAAATGGCGATTCCGCATGGGAGGAGAGGAAAGATGATGATGTGGGCCGACCAAATTAGGTTCGCTTCGTTCGTCATAATATTGCACGTCGATACTCATCTCCATATCGACCGAACAGTTCGAACTGCTGCTGCTGCTGCTGCTGCTGCCGTCGCTTCGCGCCGGATGTTTCGATCCGATAGCGGGAAAGCTCGGCGGCCTCGGTGGTCGTATGTTTCCCTACTTTACGATACAGCTTAAAAACGAAACGCAAAACTAAAGCATAAGGCGGGGATGGTCGGGGAGAAAAATTGTTTCCCTATCCTCCTTTGGTCCTCTGTTTGAGTGAGATCGTTTAGTATCCTACGACTGCTGTGAACAGGAGAAGGAAATTTCCGTTTTTTTGGGATAGCTTAAAGTCCCCTAACATTATGATTTCGGTCTCGGTGTAAAGTTTAAGTGGCTTACATTGGCCGTCGCCATCTTGCCACACTGACGTTGAACCTAAACGAAAAATGGAGATGAAAACTTTAAATAGATGAAGTAGCAACGTCCTCCGTCAGTATCCAGAAGCCACCGGCGAGCGATGTTTGATTTTTCCCAGCCGTTCTCGTTTTGACAGTGGATGAGCCTAAAATTAACGAAAAAGCAGAGCAACTTTGCGAAACAAACGGGAGTGAATTCGGTAGACAGACTATACAAATACAAAAACCAGCTCGAAAGATGAACCTTTGAGCGCGAAAGTTGATACTGCGGCAGGCAGAGAGTTTTTCAAACAAATACAATTGTCGCCCTGTTGTGGAGAAAGAAAAAGGATATGAAGGTTACGATTTTGTCTTGAGCGTGAAAACGCACACACACACACACACACACACACACACACACACACACACACACACAGCATCAACAACCTTTGGCCCGCACACATTCCGGGGTGCGATGGCGTTGTCACACAGAGGTGGGAGCGAGGACGATGACGACAAAATGGTCGTAAAATTCAACCGTATCAAAGTAATTGCACACCGTAGTGAGGTCGCTGGTGGAAAATGATCCACCGTCGCCGTTCTGCGTATCTGTGTCGGCTCGGTCGTTGTGACTTTTGTGCTCGTTGCTCGTTTTCTCTTAACTTTTGCGTGCTCCACGCTCCCGTCTTTAGTGTTAAGTGAAATTTATTCAATGAGCCCACTTTACAGCTTTGCATGGGTGCGCGCACGCACGGGGACGATGGTGATGGGTGGTTTTCTTTTTTTCGACTAGCTTTTTTTGTATGCTTTGCGAACGATACAGATCCCAGCACGAGCGCGGTACGCACATTGCCTACTGTTAGGCGTTGATACGTTGAAACGTTTCACTGTGACGCGCTTGGTTGAAAAGTTGCAACGAAAACCGAATAGAAAAGCATCTCATCAAGGAAATTCTTTGTTATTTTATAATCAATTGAAATTTATTTTCGTAAATTATTTATACCAAATTCCCAAAAGAGAAAACGCCTTACCTTTTACCTTAAACAACTGTTTTACATACTCAAAACCAAAAGATTCTGCACTTCATAATCAACGTTCAACAGCCAAACCCCACCTATGACTTGCCGTTCAAAGCGTGCGTGCTTTCAATCGAAATAAAGAACTCCTCGGCGACACGTGCACGGTTCAGCGAAAGCTAATTTACTGCTAAAACCCGGAACAGCGCGGAGAACGCACCCAAACACGGCTTCGTCACTCGTTGTACTTTCGCTTTACCTGAGAGAGTGACTTCTTATTTCTTGCTTTCCTCACAATACTCGATTTGTGCACCACCCCACTGGCGCCGGCAACCTCTGGGTCTGGGGCCAAGAGATAAATTAAATTGGTTTCCTTTTTCAGCCGCTTCCGCGCGCCATTCCACTGGCTTCTCGCGAAGCCAATTGACAAACGGGGAAAAGAATGGAGTAAGGCACCGCGTTTGCCACTGCGGACTCTCCTGCGCCTCCACCAACCTACGCGCGACACTGCGGGTGTCACGAGATGATTTTCTCTGGTGAGCAATGCGAAACAGACCTCCCAACAAAAAAAAAGAAAAGAAACAAGCGAGCCCATCACGGAAGAAAAGCGAGCGCTCAGGTGAACGAGGAAGGAAATTGTTGATTCAATAAATTATTTCACCGTATCGATTCAATCAATGAAATATTGTAATTGATCTTTTCCACCACGTGCGCACACATACACACACACACACACACACACACACACACACAAGCACATGCTGTGGCTCTATCGAACAATGGGAGACTGTGGGAATGGGGTACAAAACCCACGACAGGGACATTCGATAAATGTATGCACGAACACGCCGTGGAGAGTGATGTTAGCGTATAACTCAAAATCAGCATAAGTAGAAGATGCTCATCGGCGAAACATTTGCATGCAAAATGGGACTGATTCAGGGAGGTTGGGTGAGATGTATGTTTATAAATAGCGTGTTTTATGGGAGTTTTATGGATTCGTGTTCGAATGGGATTCACTTTACCGACCATGGGTTTACCGAGTACCGGGCCGATAAATTGCGCTTTACAGTATGTTGTGCCATACGATTTTGCTGTCTTGTAGTATCTAGATCTATCATGTCTACAGTCTGCATATGCTCTGTTTTGGAATAAAGGAAGCTTGCTTTTTCAGTTACTTTCCAAATTAAAATGTTGACGCAATGTTGTGATCAACGAGTTACACTTTTGTATGGAATTGATTTCCCATTCCAAACAATCCTTTTCCTGGCTTATTACCTAAGCTTATTACCTTTAGCTTATTTGCTAAGCCAATTTCTTTCTTCGGAAAAACGCACCCGTTGTACACCTTTCGGGTTGATTGACTACCCACAGCACGTGCGTCTAAGCCGAAGTGCCGCAGGAAAATGTTTTCTTTAACCGCGCTCTGTCAACATTGAACGCGCAGCCCTTTCCCTTCCCTTGGGTTCATAATCAGTCCGCCGTTTGCCACCTTTCGACTTGGACTTTGGGCAGATTGTGCGTAGCAGCATTATTTGCGCAACATTCCAGCAATGAGCATGGAGAGAGAGAAAGGGGAGAAAGGAGAAAGGAGAAAGGGAGGAACATGGACACCCCGGTGGTGCCACTGGTCTTTTGTTTTATGTATAGTAATCCACTTTCAGTTTCACCTTTTCAGTGAGTTGCACTTTAGCGCCGCTTTTTACGGGGAAAAAAATGCGGAACGGCCAATACCAAGCACCAACACAAACACGGACTGTGTATTGGTGTGCCAGTGTTAAGTTTCTGCTTCAAATTTCGCTTCCCAGTGTTCTGGTGCTGCTGCCCCCAAAGGAGTTCAAGTTGCTGCTGTGTTTTTGAGGGTTTTTTTTTTTGCTTGGGAAAGAGGGAAATAATTTTCCTGTGCCAGCCGCGAGCGAACCGGAAAGCAGCTTCCCATTGGGAAATGCTGAAAGAGTTACTTTTTCCCCCACGTGCTTTTTGTTATTTTATTTTCGGCCACAGACACCCCGCTCCTCCCGCTAAAGAGCTTATTACGCCGTACGCAGGGCCTCTTTTTTGTGCTGCTTTGTGTTTTGTGCGTTCATTTTCATTAAGCGGATGAAATCCAGTTACAGAAAATTCCGGGCGAACTTTTCACACCTTGCCAACGGTGAGTTGGGGGGGGGGGGAGGAGGAAGAAAGTATTTACAACAAAGGACACAAAGGCTCGGAGCGGTTTGGGCCGAACAAAACGGGCTGTGCTCGTAGAAAACCTTTGCTTTAAGTGTTAATTGAAATGTTTTGTCTAACATTTCTTCGATACAAATTTATTGTACAAAAAGCGGCTTAGAACAATACGTAACTTCACACTGTATTATGCCATCACCGTACAGTGCGCAGCATCACGTGATATCTATCAGTGCCTAATCTGGCCACATAATCATTTCCTTCCCCACCCCCTCCATTGCCCCATTTCGTGTAATAAAAACAACGTTTTTGGTCGCAAATATGGCGTGCTTAGGAGGGCCAGAAAATGCCCGGCACGATCACCGGAAACAATTCCTGCTGTCTTCAGCATCCTGCTTCATCCTGCTTTCCTATGCTCTAATCCCGTTCGCCGTGCCATTACACACGGTCCAACCTACCAAACCCATCAGGAGCGATACCCATTAGCCATCCCGTAACCGTAACCTCCGCCCAGCCCGTTAAAGTGGGGCACAAATGGGGACGGCACGAAACGAAATTGCGTCTAATGCGACGCCAGCGTGTCAATGTGCAAGCGAAAAGGTGCTGGTAATGTGCTGAAAACATGCTCATGATCCGAGTGGCCGCTTGAAACTGAGGCAACGAGCAATGAGCATAGGAAGAGCAAAACAAAACAAAAAATGCCAAGTTGGTCCTACCTTCTCCAATTTCCGTCCCACCTAAATGTAGGGAATCGTGCGCAAACATTAACACCACAGCGTCCACGACGATGGAAAAGCCTCCCATACGTGATTGTGCGACTAAACACAGCTGACAGTGGCACAAACCAACACCGCAACAGTGCGTGTGTGTATGCGTCCTGTTCATGCCGGAAAATTGTCGTACTTTTTTCTGCAAAGCGGTCCCATTTCCTTCCACCGAGAGCACATTCGCTATCGACGGCTTGCGATCGCTTTAACTCACGCACCAAAGCGAAACGAGTGGGCCCGGGAAATGGACATCGAAACTTTCGGCCCCACAAAAAGTCATTCTCGGAAAACAGCTCAAGCAGCGACCGGGAATGGGAAAATAATTGAATCTTACTATCAAAAGGACACTTCAAGTCACAAAAAGGACGACCCAGGGTTATCAACAGTACTTCGTCGCAACGGGTTTGGGAGTGGTCGTTTGGTTTCGTTCGGCTTGTTTCGGGCCTGTGGAAAATGTGACCTTCCTTCCTTCAGCGGTGCGCATTTTCCACGCAAAAACCGGCTCGCGGCTATGAAAAATGTATGAAAGATTCCCAACAGTCTCGGCAAGTGGGCCCTCCACGCAGCACCACCGCGCGCGTATTGGATTAAAGCGATTTCTACCGGAAGGTCGGAAGGTGGTTATCAGCTATCTATATTTATGAAACGATTCACCTTTCATTAGCGAAACTCTTTCACGCGCACGCACACGCACAAGCGTTCCTTTTCTTTAGGCAGCTCAGTTTTGCCCCTCTCCACACTGGCAAGTGCGCGAACAATTCAAACGAAACAGCTTTTGTGAGGCAAAAGTTTGCGTTCGCCCGAGGAAGAGGAGGGCAGACCAGACAAAACACATTCTGCCTTTGAAAAGGCACAGCTGATACTTGATCTTCACAGGGACTGGGTTGCAACAACAACAAAGTTCCGAAAGCTTCTTACAAGCAACAGCAAAAAATAATAATAAACGGACTACTCCTTCTGTAACGGAAGCGACAAAGACGACGATTTGGCAGTGAACGAAGGCCAAACTTTCCCTAACTGTTTTACATCCACTAAGCATATTTAGCAACATTCTTTCAACAGCTCTTATGCTTTGACTTTTGCTGTTGACAGAACGCGAGTTCGCTTTGTGCCACGGTTCGGGTGTGTTGGTGCGCCGGTTTGTTTACGAGCGGACGAACGAACGACACCGGTCGCGTTAATTTGTTTTGAGAGGTTTGCCCCCCGGGTGAGGGCGAAGAAGGTGCGGTGGAAGCGTTTCAGTTTCACTTCGGGAAAGTTGGAGAAAATTAGAGCCAACCATTGAGAAGTGTGGTGCAAAGCAAAGACAAAGAATGGTAAGAGCTTTCTTCTACCGTCGCGGCTACTGCTGAGTTGGTTAAGGTTTTTTCTCCGATTAGCGTCGAAAGGGGGCGGCGGGAAAGGGTAGAAACGACGGACCGGCGGCATCAACAGTGTCGTGGCTTGGCGGGGGACTAAATTAGTATGTGTTTTTGGCTGCAAAAGAGTGAAGTGAAATTATTGGATTCAATTTCTCGGCTATTAGAAGGAACCTTATGAATAACAAGCGATGACAATGGATTGGGGTTTGCGGACGCTCTTACTTTGCTGACAATGAATTTGTGAATTTGCTGCGTGCGATAAAGCAGCTGGCCTAGTTCCTTTCAATGTTTTGAGCCAAGATTGTGCACTGGTTAAAGTAATTGTAGTATTAAATAAGAAAAAAATCCTCTAGCTACTCATATTTTAGCGCTTTAAAAGAGATTACGCCTAAATGTATGCAATTGTGTGCTTATTTTTTACTAATATGCTGTATGTTCGACTATTAGAGTCATTTTTGGTATGTTTTAAGTAGCATTTTAATCGAAAGAATGTAAATGAACTCTAAAGAATAATTACAACCATCGCCACAAAAATTGTGTAACAAACTTTCTTCAAATATGAGGGTTCAAATGAACATGGCTAGGACCTTAATTACACAGCTTTTAATGTTTTTTGCAAAAATTATCTTGATCACTTTCAACAGCTACATTCAGCGTTAAAAGCATCCCCAATACCTCAAACCCGTTGTGTTCGTTGTCGCAAAACGACCACCAGCATAACCGTACATAGAACATGCAGTGAAGTACACAAGCCGTAGAGATCTGCACTTACCCGTATCATCGTTGTTACCTAAACGAAACACTCGCCCTAGCCTCAAATCAAAACTAACCGGTCCCTTTTCATCATGCAGACCACCGGGCCCACTTTTTCATTATATCTACCATACAAATATTTGCACAGCATCACCACACAGACACAAACACACACATTATGGTACTCTTGTCCATCTGTTGGAACTAGCTTTATTTCCTTTTTTCCACACCACCGCGTGTACCGTATGCAACCAGTGCGATGGGATCCCGGTCCGGTCTGTCACCGCACGATACAGTTGCTGCTCATTGCTGGCCGGTCTAGCATAACGGCCGACGGCTGGAACCGAACCCCAACCCCTTCGATAACAATAACAACCGATATCAATGGTGCCACAACCGAAACACTGCTCATCCTTTCTACTCTCTGCGCTCCCCAAAACCACATTCGGATGGAAAATTATTATTATCGGCATGTTTTTCGGCGAATTATTATCTTTAAAAATATGTACATAATCCAACCCCCGGGTCACACACACCCACACACACACATATACATCCCGAAACCTGAACCTGAAAAGGTGTATGGAAAAGTTCAGGGTTTGTGCGAAAACAAAAAAAAACAAAAAAAAGTAGAAACTGTATGGTGAGGTATTGTGTGCGTGTGGGCTGAAAATGAGAGAGTAAAACAAAATAAAAAAAAATACAACCCCACGCACACACTCACACACAAGATAAACAAACGTATACACCTACGATCGATAAATGTGAACTGTGCAAATATTGCTTATTTTCCTTGTTACCGTACCGTGCAGCGTATTTGATGTGGCGTAAAATCGCAACAGAAGGCCCTGATGTTCTGATTGATCGATACAGTTAGGCAATCGGTGCGTTTTCAGTGCATGGAAATATATTTCTGGTGAAAAAGCTCTGGCAGGAAAAGGTCTGTTTGTAATAACATTTTCCAAAGCTCGCCCAATTAAATGCGCTTTGATTTGTAGTAATTGGTCCCGTTTCGCCGGGAAATGGGCTCTAGAGGGCTCAATTGGTGTGCCCCAAAATCTGGCATAGTTTGGCAAATTTAATGGAAAAAGTTAAAGACATTCGAAATCACACCACAAACAAACACACACACACACGCCCAAAACAAATAGGAAAGATAATCGTAAAATTTTAAATTTTATTTCACACCTCCCGGATGTCCGGGAATGGATTTTCCCTTGTTCCGTTCCAAACTGTTCCTCGTTTAAACGTGGTTTTCTGTGAGTGTGAATGTGATCATTCTGTTGCTGTTGGCTGACAAAGTTCGGTCTGCATCGAGCAAGATTTTGGGTGATAATAATATTGGTGCTGTACACTCTGCATTCCTACCGCCATAGCTGCGATAAGCACCAGCGTACGATGGCAAAACTCCGGGAAACAAATTTCAACAGTGGTCTAGACTCTAGAGCCAAAACTGTCGGGTTTCTGTCTCTGGACAGTCCTGGCAACACAGGACAGTATTGTGCTTTGGTGCCGTTGAATTGTTACAATTTTCTGCTTGAAGAGAGTTTCCAACGGGCAAAAGGGAAGCGGTTGGAAAGGATGGAAAAACATTTCCCCGGAACGATGAGTTTAAAACGGTGTCCATCTTAATGCGATCTTAATGGAAGTTTGTTACAGCAGAGCAAATGGTGTGAGAACTGGTCATTCAATGGTGAGCCATTGAATCAATGGCTTTATGTGGGATTTGTATTTTTTTGTTTATGACTGTTGAGGTTAAGGTATATTACGAGTGGTGGTTTGTTTGTCATATTTTATGAAAAAGTTTCGAAACAACATAGTGAAGTTTAATCACAGAGCGTAATTTATAAAACGAACAGATTAAAAAGCTGGATTAATTCGTCATAAATCAGAACTCATTAAAACAACATTAAAATAGTCATCAGAAAACTCCAAATTCCCAATTATACATGTCCCATTGAGGGCCAGTACTATGTTTTAGATAACCTCCTGGCCCTTTTACGGTTCGGTTCGGTTCTTTCAGTGACACTCCCATTTACAATAGTAATAAAGGTTTAAGTATCCCACAATTAGCATCCCCGAAGACGAAAAAAGAAATATTTTAACCAAACAGCCATCAAATGTACTCGTTGGAAACCCAATCTGGACCCAAATGTTGTTTGATGATTGAACCATACCAACCACTGCAACGCTTGTCCAACGTTTAAACACCGTTTCCTTTTTTAACGACCCCACATAAAGACCCAAAGTGTGGATGTTCCTGTCCACAAAACCTTGCCTGTTTTACCTTTAACTCCCCGACCAAAGGTTACAAACTTCCTTACTAGCCAACTGCCTAGCAACATTAGTCAAATGTTTGTGTTGAGCTGTTTGAAATGTTTGGTTTTACCTAAACGGGACTGGAACTCTTTTCATTTCCCGTTCTCGCACTCTCAAAGGACTGTTTTTCAGACAACGTGATGGCAACCACCTTTCTGACCTCGGGGAATTGCCGAACAAGGTTGTTACCCGTACGGAACGGGTATCACTGCCATTTTTCTCAACCAGCAAGGGAAGCGCTTGGGAAAAGTAGCTCTTAACTCAATCTGTTTTCAATTCGATTCCAGCACAAAAACACACACACACACACACACACACACATACACACTGACGATGGACATTATTTCTCGGTTCGGAAAGATTCCTGCGCTAGGTTTAGGGCAGTCTGTCTTCGGTTCGATCCAGTAACGCTGGTTGGGGTGAAAACACACAATCGCAGCAGTGCAGCAAAGAGCGAACCACCGAGACGTGCGCTCTGCTCCAAAACGGAATGTAATATTTCTGTGCTGGCACACAAAACGAATGGCTTTTTAGTGGCGGTAAAACTATGTACTTGGCCCCCGCCGACTCGTTTGTTTTTCCGCCGACCAGTAGTAGTGCCCTTGGCAGTTCTTTGGGGACTGTTTGTTTCTTTGTTCGTCGGGTACGCGGCTGGGATCTCGGTGTGGCGCTTCCTTGTGAGGGGTTTCTTGTTGTTGCCCTGGCCGGACATAAGGAAACGGAGAATGTTTCACTTCATTAGCTTTCATCTTCCGAACCGAAGCTTTGCCAGCCATCTGGTGCTGGGCAGTCGGTGGTGGGAGCGAGCACAAGGAAACACACACGCTCGCACAGTACACTGTACATGGCACACGCGCACCAAGTGTGGCCACCTTTTACTCCCGAGGCAGCAGGATTTTGGGCAGCACCAGGAAACGTGTGGAATGTTCAGCGCTGCCGGAGTTGAAATGAAAATAAATTTCCTCCCTCCCGCTGGCGGGACCGGGAAGGGAACAACCTCCTGGGACCAGGGTTGGTCTGGGACGACCGGTGGGAAGGATAAGGATAAGGAAAGAAAATAACATTGTGTTTTCGCATTCCCTTGCTACATTCTCCCTGCCCCACCGAGTCGACAGTGCCAAACTTTTTGCCCCGCGTCGTCCTTGTTCCGGGCAGTGTTCTAATGCTTTTCATGTCGTGCCAACTCTCCCCGTTGGGAGTTGCTCACGCTGGGATTTGTGCGGTGGAGACGGCGAGGGTGGGTCGTACGTACGCCGGTTGACTTTAGTTGATTTGCTTCATTCACTGAAACTGGATTAAAGTCAATGGTGCGATTCGAAAAGTCATCATTGTCGATATGTTTTCGTGGGGCAGCTTGTCCGGGGAAGCTTTTTGGATGGCAGCCGACGTCACCGCCGCCAGCGCCGCTCTGCTAGCCAGGCCTGTGTGAGTGTGCATTTGACAGGTACACGAAGAGATGGTCGCCTTATAAATACCCAAGGATCATATTGGACTGCTTCGCCTTCGGACTGGTTTCACGCGCTGAGCAAAGTCGCTTCAAAGTAGGAACTTTGTTCAAATTCAATTGCCCGCTGATGGGGAGTGTATGGCTGTGCTGGCATGGAACGAATATTTCATTAGCCCTTCAGGTTGGTCCGGGAGGGGTTTCGGGAAATGTTTGCTCTTGGGACGGATGGCCATGAATGAGAAGCGAATTTTTACGGGAAGGTTATAATTTTATTTACTTTCGATGGATTGTTGCAAAGCGATGCCTTTTTGTTGCTTTGAAGTGTTGTTTCGCCAATAGGACAGAACATCAAACCTTGGAAGACATGGCTTGTTAGCGAGAGAAAATCGAAGAACATTAAATTCAACATAAAAGTTGATGCTTCACAAAAGAATACAATAATTCCTTGTGTCTAGAGGACAGCAAATGTGGACACATAAATATGTGATCAGAAATCAGTGAAATGACTATTGGACTGTGTAATATACTGATAACTTCTTTCTATATCAAGGCTATGTACAACAATGCACAAACACGTACGAAGCAAATCAAAACAATAAGTACGAATGACAATTAAAGCTTCCCATGGAAGTGAAGAACAGATCAATGTCAGCAAAGTATTAAGACCAAAGGAGCAGCAGCATACTTCTGGTCTGATGCATAATTCCCAAGAGCCGCTTGGGGATTATCTTGGTCGTCTGTCAATCAAACCATCTCAGCTCTCAATAGAACCAAATTCAAACCATTCTCCATGTTGGAAATTCAAGTTGAAAGACGAAAATAACGTGAGAAATGTCTAGGAATAATGGTGATTTGTCGAATTCAAGTGTTATCAAAACATTTTCGAAGCATTTCATTAGGAATGACAGTCGTTTTAAATCACGGTAAAATGACAGTTTTAATGAAAACATTTTTTATCGTACACAGTCTAATGGTTTATCAGAAAAATGCTGTGAATGAACTTTTCATCTTGGCATTAGTGTGTGCTGTTCAGCCATCCACTCAGACAAAAACTAAAAATCCTTGCCTTCGTGCACGGCTTACTGCTCTAAGGAAACCTCCCTCCCCTCCCCCAGAGTGAATCCTTTTTGTAATAGAGACGAGTAATTTTCCTCCCCATTACCATTACCAATACTTCAATTTCACAGATTAGAATTTAAAATTACATCCCCCGGGTTAGAGCAGCTCACAAAGCACAACGCCGGCACCGGCAAAAGGTAGATTATGAAGCGTGCGAAGAAGAAACTTGTCAAACTCTTATTAACAACCTCGCTCGGTCGCTCGTTTGCACCGGGGGTCCCTTTTTGCATGAATAATTAAAATTTTGCGAATAAATTAACATGCATAAGTCGACCGCAACGCACTTCACCTGGGAGGGGGGGGAGGTAAGGAAGCATACAAACGAGCAAGAATTCAACAAAAACTCCTCCTCCCGTTACATGAAAGCAATACCGTATGGCAAGGAACACCTGTTTTTTTTCCTTTGCCGTACCCGTCGCTTTGTCTATCTTGTACCGGGTCATATGCTTTTTTTGGATTACAACATTGTTTTTGGTCCTGCTTTTTGTTCCAATCTGCTCACACACACTTTTTTCTCTCTCTCTCTCTTTTCCAATCGTTGCAGGTAACTATCATGCCGTTGGGTGCACCAGTGAAGGAGGAAGCATGAGCCACCCTAAACCAAGACACTGGACAAGCTGAAATGGTGATGATGTTGTTCAAGCGAAGGAAAATCTATTCCCGCACAAGCACCGGACTTGTTGTCGGGGAAGAAAACACAAAAAAACACAACCATACGAACCCTTTTCCACCCACCGAGTGGTGTACGACCCGAGGAGCGAGAGAGCTGTACGATATGGCAATGGGTGGAGGGAAGGAGGGCAAATTTCTTTATTCAACAATGACTTCGACCACGGTCCGGGCTTGGTTTGGATTGAAATTCTGCATTTTATCCCTGCGTGAACCCGTGAACGGTCCTCACCTCGGGCGAAAGGATGCACAGATTAATTTCCATGAGTTTGGAGAACTGGAAACCCTCCCCCACGGTTCAGGTTTCGCGTGCCGGCGAAGTAAGAAAAAACGTCGTCCGGATTAAACGAAAAAGCAAAAAAGAAATTTGGTAATTTAATCCATTTGTTTGGGTTTGGGTTTTCTGCACCAAAGCAAAGTGGATGCAAAAAAACAAACAATACCTTTCAGGCGTGTCATAATCATTCCACTGATCTTCAGCAAATTAGTTTATGCGTTTAAAAATCACGCCAAACCCCACTTTTGCTTTCCCCAGCAAACAAAAAAGCAATCCCCAAATTTGTGCACGATGATGATAATGGTTTGCTCCACTAATCTCAATACACAGTCGAGCGTTCTTTCGGATGCACCAGTTTAGTCCAATCGGCGGGTTTGCCGCCCGGACGACGGCCACGACAACGACGATGACCTTAAACCAATTGCATCACCCACTCGGGACAGTCACCGCTCACGGGCAACGATGACGACATGAACGACGACGACGAATGCACTCGTTATCATCGTCTAGCCGGTGGTCGGTTTGCCAGTTTGAGCTGATTATTCAAATTTATTCACCGGCCACCGGTGTTGTGGCCTACAGACTCGGCTTCCAACGAGGTGAATTGGGACTAACGGGGCGTTTTGATTCGCATGAGTGTGGAGTGTGGTGTGTATTTTGGTCTTCCTGGTTCGTGTGGGGGGTTTTCTTCTTCTTCTTCTTCTCTCTGTAGACATCCACCAGACGAGGCAAAGCAGCATGCGAGGAATTGGATTAACTCTCTTTTTCAATAGATGCTTGTGGATAGGTCCAACGAGGTTCGGTTGAGCTATTTGCGGGAAGAGAAAGAGCAAAAAAGCTATTTTTGCTAAAAATACTTGCTACAAATCACAAGCAGCTTCTCATTTTTGGAATAGTTGCGCTATAAAAATAATCTCCAGCATTAAGGGGTGAGAAATTTTAAGCGAAAAAGGGGTAAAAAAATAACTCCAAAACGCTCGCCTCTCTAGCGTGTCGTTCTGTGCCTTCCCGTGCGATAACAGTGTAAATGTCAAAAGCCATCCACAATATGTCACTTATCATTACCACCAAACCACGCACGCCATCGCCGTTTGCGAGATTGTTCACCCGTTTCAGAGCTGTTCAGCCCGTCGCCTGGATCACCGTTTCACATGAACTGCCGCGGGGAGCGACCAGAAAACGCTCCACAGCCCATCGCATGTAACATGGAGTCGATGTTGGAAAATGTCGAAAATTCGCTCTCCTAAAATACCACCATACCTTGCAACTCGTCCGATTTGTGTCCGTGTGTGTGTGTATGTCGGTGGAATGTACTACACTGCAGGAGTAGGACTTCCTACCTTAAAAAAAGGGAATGCTCTCTCGCCAAAGCAAACCGAACAAAAACGCCTCCGGCTGGCTTTTGTAAAATATTTTCTACATTTTATCTACAAATAACATCCCTTTCATGTTCTACCACTACCGTCCTCCCGTCCCAAGCGTGAGATAGTGTTTGGGTGTGCGAGAAGTTGCCGAGTGACACATTCCCGGGGTGCAGGGTGCAATTTTCACCGTGTCTCGCTGTTCTACCACCACCACCATCATCATCATCATCATCCTTCCATTTAACGTGCGATAAAAGCCAACCAAACCGCCCGGAGCGGTTTGCGAGGAGCCACGGATCATAAAGGTACGCGTTGGCCTTTGTTCCCCAAAAAGGATGCGAGGGCCAGGACAGGATGGGTGCGCGTTTTGCGACCCAACGTTACTAAGGTACCGGTAACTAAGTTTGCACATGTCGCGCCTACCGCGTACCTCTTCATGCGAACGGGTGGATGTCCCTGCTGCTGGCAGGGTTGGGCGTACTTCCGTGCGAGACTTTTCCCCGCACTGTCAGCTATTCCACTACCCATGTGTGGCACATTTGACATCGTTAACATCCTTACAGGAGGAACGTACCTAAGCCCGCGCCAAACCGGATGAGCGCAAGAGCTGCGGAGTACGCGACAGCCGTCTCAATATCCACCCTCTCCGATGCAAACTATGTTAAACTCGCAGCTCGCATTTCTACTACAATAGCGTGTGGTGTGGTGCGAACTGTAGATGGAGGGTAAGGATCGGGGGAAGAAAAAAAAAACTCCACCAAAAGCCGGAAACCCGCTGTAATGCACCTGAGTTGACTCTCAGACATTTCCTGAGGCTATTGGCACACCGCGGCACATGGGATTGCACCTGAGTGGTTGGGTGTCTGTGTGTGTGTGGCATTTTGGAGAAGTTGAAGTGCTTCAAATACCACCCGTGGACGGGGTTTCCACATTCCCACACCGATTGGCAGTCGAGGGGAAATGAGACATTTTCGGTAGCAAATAGCAACATCCACCACGCTCTACATCTGTCAAATCTGACAGCTGTCACATGGTGGTGCTTACAAGAGCGCATAATAGTTTGACCATTAAATCGCTTCTGGAACGTGTATTGAAGTTGCTGGTACCATGGTACTCTCAAAACAGAATATCTGCTTTTTAGCCAAAAAGCTAACAATACACCGTAAAAAAAAACGAAAAACTCTCTCTAATCTCTGCCAGGTACCGGTGCACACGTTTGCGGATTTTAACCATCCTCCACACAAATTTGTGTGCACAACGTTCTGCCTTACCACGTCCGAGGTGATGCTGTGTGCACCGAGGTGCAATATATCGGTATGGCATTACAGAAGGAAGCGCAGCTTCCGCTCGATGTGCATAAAATGCTTGCACCCGATGTGTCCCACACGGCACGGAGATACCGAGTCATCCGAATCACGATCCGAGGTATGTGTGACCAGGGGTTCATGCGTCCGTGTGGACTTGAGACGTTCGTTAAACGACACACAGCCAACGTTCAGCGTAGGCTATAAGCTCACCAGTGCTCACACAAAGAGATGGGAGTGGGGCAAAACAGATGATGTATCATATCCAGGGTGATTTGGGAGGTAATTTCATGTTGTCCGTTACACATTGAAGGCTGCATGCAGGTTAGGGTAGGTGCCCGGATTTGGAGCGTTCCTATGTCGATAAAGCCGTTCGGGGGATACACACGGTGAATCAACATCGTTTAGTGTTGGACAAATGCTTATCCGATTCGGCGAGACGTGGTGGAAACAACGTACCACGATCGTGTGTTCGACAACAATTTCAAAATTGCTACGACATCATCAGCAAACTTTGTCCCTGGTTTTGCTGGTTTGCCACCGGGAAACGGGCACATCATGTTGGAGCTTGTAAAACCCACAACTCTGTATGTACGCCCTGGCTCAATCATATTCGAACTGGCTGTTCAATCGAGTGCCGAAACGGTTCACTAGGTTCAATAGTTAGTCATTACTAGTTGTCCTCAGGATCTTTTTGTTATGGTACTACTATTCAGAAGAGACAAAATTTCAACATCAAACCATTTCCTGCTGCCCTTCACCCAAACCTAAACCTCGGGAAGCAATTCAGGGCAATAAAAGCACCAATATGGCGTAGCAAAAGAAGTGAAATTGCACTTCAACGACTGGGCCCTGCAATCGGACCATTCGGACCTCACCAACACGCTTGGGAATATGATTTCTTTCGACAAAATGTCATCTCTACTTGTTCGGTAATGATCCGAGACCGGAGAATCCTTCTCCACTGGCCGTACCGTATCGTTTCCCATTACAGCTGGTAGCAAAAGGCTGGTGAAAAGTGATTTCAACTGAAACGACCATCAACTGGAACGCACTTTCAACGTTTTCCAATCGAACGCATGGTCGTGAAACACACATACAGACAGTACCTTTTGCCGATTGCCATCTGCCTTTCACAGTTCTCACCCAGACTTGTACCCAGGAAAACGAGGATGCTTCACTTAAGCAACGCATTGGATGCGCTCGGTGTGTAGTAAAAGCATCCCGAAATGCTGTTCCCGGCCACTTCGCCCCTGTGCATGCCCACTATGGAAGGTTCTTTCATACTGATGAGACACTTCGTGCCCTTCCCACAGTCAGAGCAACATCAAATTTAATGGTAAACATCGTTAAAGTATCATTTTTGTAAGTCTATTTAATCCACAATAAAAACTGATGTTTACACAAGTTTTCCTCCCCGGTGGCGTAGTTTTTCGGGATGCCTGAGAGTGTGACGGCGATAGGGTGTATGTGTGTACCGTACCGGTAGGGCAGAGCTCTCGTCATGGGAGGGGGAGGCAAGCTATAAAAAGCGTTCCGTTTGGTGATCTCGGAAAGACGCCGGGTATCGTCATGGTCGGACACTTTGCGTCAGCCCCGAGAATTGGCTCCACAAGCTCGTATTGTATTTATTGGGAAGTGATTCACGAATCGTTTCACGCTATCGTCACATTTTAGAGACTCTCCGGGAAACACACACACACACACACACACACACACACTTACACAGAGAGAGTATTATTATGGTTGCGAGTGGTTTCCGAAGATGGAGATAGACCGGGAAGCTTTTTGCAATAACTCAGCATGGAGAAGCTTCGACAGAATCACTCCCTCCACACGCTGTCTCGGTCTCCGTTTCGCTGGAAAACGAAGGAAGTGATGGAGGAATTCAAGTCCGGGAATTGTTATGGTTATTACCTTTTAAGCTCTTCAACTACTACTACTGGCACACTGTCGGGTGCATCCATTGCACTCTCGGCCGGTGGAGGGCGAAGAACATACGAAACTGAGGAGCGAAGCTAGAGAAAGGCGCTCGGTTGACAGATCTTTTCCCTTGCAAAGGGATGTAGTGATTGAAAGGGAGTTGTTTTGTGGATGGAAGCGAGAACAAGCTGCAACATCAAGCTGATGAGGGAAAGTCCGAATTGGCTTCTTCCCATGAACAAGTGCATAATCAACGAGTGCACTTAACGTCACATAAAATGAACTATTTTGATTGGGACAAGTTGGCGGAATGTTTTGTTGATTAAATTGGCGCTTGTTGTGAAAAGATGTTCAATGTCAAAATGTATCATTAAAACAAGCGTTCTTGTTAATTTTATATTAATTATAACAAACCATAGGCTTAAACTAACAGAAGAAAGCATCATCATGCGTGAAAAATAACAGTGAAAAGGTTAATTGGAAATCCATAAGATTCTTCTTGAGCTTGTTGTTAACCTTTCACCAGGACCTTCTCACAACTGGGCTGCTTTTGAGTAAATCTTCTCTTCTAATCCCGTTTTGGGATTCATAAAACCATTGCTCCTTAACCGTCGCCAACCATATGGGCAACTGATTATGAGCCTTTCCCCCCCCCCCCCTCCCCTTATTCGTTCAGGATCCAGGGCAACGTCTAGGGTCTAACCCGAAACCCGAAGCTAATGCTACTTACTACATCCGGAGAATTGCTTCAGTCACTGATCGACTGGTTTGATGAAGGTTCAATAGATTATCAACCACTGACATTGGCGTGCTGTCCAAACCGAACCAGTCCAAACTAAAGCCGTAAAATCGATACACCTTTCGCTTTAGGTGCGACGGACGCACACGGTAACAGGATTTAGTTCCACCTGACGACCTTACAACCTGGGAACCGGTAAGGTTGTCTTCAGGCATCTCCAGGAAGATCCGGTCCGAGACGTCATCACTTGCCGTTTCTTTAAATCACTCCTTTCCCTCGAGAGGCATCCTTCTTTGGTAGTGGACGTTTGGCAACGAATAGAAAAGAAATTGAAAAAAAAGATCAAAAAGCAATAATACACCCACAGAATAGACATTCGAGAGAATTCAGGCAGGAATTTCGCATCACAACCGCTCTCTGCGCTGGCACTACTTTTACTTCCACTTTGCTCCAGGATGTTTGCTGGCAACCTGATGGTACCGGTACCGGTGCAGTGAGGTAAACATTGCTTGACTTTTGATTATCTCTAATCGGCTTAGACCTGAGAATACCCGTAAGCATTTCCCTTGACAAGGCCGGGGAAACCCCTGTGTGACTCGGGCTTAGAGGGTAGTGGTAACGGGCTTCAGATTGCATGCACACATATCGTCAATTCCTGGGAAAGATGCATTCCGACCGGTTCCGATTGAGCGTCTGCTGCAGTGAAGTCGAGGATTGCAGTGAATCGAGCATTGAATATCTTAACTAACAAGCCTCTCGGAAAACTGGTAGTTAAGACTTAGGAAGAGCTTATAGAGCTAGTCTCACCGAACAGCGTACTGTGTGTGATCTAGTGCGCCACGCGCTCTCCCTTACTGGAGACTTTGGCTCGTGCTGACTTTGCTGGAAAGTGAGCCCGGAAAATGCATTGAAATTGT
>AXCO02003260.1:0-24316 GCA_000473525.2 Anopheles melas | reverse complement strand
TCTTTTACCGATGTGCTGCTGGTGTTGCCACTGCTGCCATTGCTTGGTGCCGCTGCGATCGTTGCGCTTGACTCCGCCCCCGACGCATCCGACGAACCAATGACGTCACACGCCGCAGCAGCAGCAGCAGCAGCAGCATCCTTGCACGATGGCGTCGTCATCAAGCGCTGATTGGTGGTTGCGACATGTTGCGCCATTTCACTGCCCGCCATCATACTACGGTGGTGGTGCTGTAGTAGGGCGCGATTCGAGCCCACGTGTTCGACCGATGGCGGTTTTTCATCGCACGATTCGGACGATGCGTCGCTCATCGCGGCGGACGGTGCATTGGAGGAGGACGATTTGCAGGAGGACGCGTTGGCTAGCCGGCGCATCTTGGGATTGGACACGGTCGGCTGGCCACCGTTGGCGGCGTGTATCTGCTCCAGCATGCGCTTCCGGAACAGGTTGTACTTTTCGGCGGAGTTCGTATCGAGAATGGTGTCGCTGGCAACGAACCCGGCCGCCAGGCTGAGCGGATCGCGCGGGTACGCCTTGAACGGGCGGGACAGCTTACCGTCCCGGCCGACCACCATCGGGTACTGCTGCTGCTGCTGCTGGCCGTCCTTCGGCACGGTACCGTCTTCCAGTTCCTTCGGCTTGCGCTGGCTCGAGCTGACAAGGGACGTGCCCTCCGAACCGGACTCGGACAGTGCGTCCAGTTCGCGCAGACGGATCGGGCTGGGAGAGAAGGGTGCCGGAGAGGTCTGCTGGTGTTGCGGTTGTTGCTGCTGCTGCTGCTGTTGCTGCTGCTGCTGGTGATGGTGATGATGAAGGGCAGAGGCAGGCAACAGGTACGCCGGAATAGGTCCAGCTCGGTGGACCTGCTGAAGAAGATGCTGCTGAAGGATGTCCGTTTCCGGTTTGGACAGACCCAATCCGTGCCGATGAAACGCTTGCTGGACTGCCGGGGGGAGCTGTGCGCTCGGTGTGTGGTGGTGAGCAAGCTCATCGAACTGGAGCAGTGATTTGGTGGGCGACAGGCGACGAGCTCGCACCAGTTCGCTGTAGTTAAGCAGCAGTGTGCTTTCCGGGTTGTTCGAATCGGTCACTTCGCACTGCTGCGGGGAGCTGTGGTTGCTTGGGGGCGGTGTACCGGCCACCTCGCTGAAGCAGTGGTAAGCGGGCGAGGGTGTTTTGCGGGTAGCGTCCAGCGAGTCGCGCCGCTTGGACAGGTCCAGCACGCCGGAATCGGTCGACTGGGGCCGTCCGTTCGAGTCGGCCATTTTGGGCGATGCGGGCGAGTAGAGCGAGGGGCTGAGGCGCGGTTCTAGAGTTGGGCGAAGAACACAGAGCAGAATGGTTAGTACACACTCAACTGGGTCGAAAGGGCTTTAGCAGAGGATGCGCAAGGATGCTCTGGCCACCTTACCTGTTTTTAAGTCCATCATAAATTGAGCCATCATTTTCGCAAATCAGCGTTCGATTGGTTTCACTTCGCCCCAAAACACCACACAGAACGAGTTCACACTGTTCTGTCGACAAATGCTTCCGCACACCGAACGATTCCGTTGACGCTCTTTGACGCTTGCGTCCCAATGTCACAAGCAAGAAGTTCTTTCGCCGCTCGAAATCTGAATAGAACTGACCTCCGAACTTGACCACCGGTTTGCTTTTATACCGAGCGCAGGGCCGTCCACCTACGCACCCCTCTGCCCCTTCCCATTACCATCCCCGTTTCGCCCACCTTCCACCATTGTGCCGTGTGCGTCGACACCTCATCCTTTTCGTATTTAAATCGGCTGCCTGTGGGCAATTCTTTATTCCGCTTTCCCTTCCCGTTTCGCCTAGCAGGCCTTGCCAAAATTTCACTCGTGTGAAACCCTTTCCAGAAAGAGACAGTCCCCGAGAGCCCCCTACCCCTATCCATCTGTGCCACTCCACTGCTGACCGTCGAGTTTGTCCTCCCTTTCGGCACCCTTTTACTCTCGACCAATCCCGGAAAAGGGACCGGCGAAAGCCGGGTAAGCAAAATGGTTCGCCATTCTGCTATCCGCATGATCAACGTTTTCCGTGTTTGCTGCCTTCTCGCTTGCTCAGCGGCTTTGCCATCTCTCTTGCTCTACTGCTTCCACGATGCATCCCTTTTGACATCTCGCTTCTTCTGCTTCTTCTACTATTCAAACATAGCAACCGCGTGCTTTGTTTACCGTCCAGCAGGGCCCCCCCGTCCTGGTGGAAAATGGATTCATCAGCTTCACACCAATGCACCAACACACACAGACACACACGCAGGTACCAACAGCAATGTCAATCGCCCCGCGTTTGCCAAAAAGGGTTCCTCCGCAGGGCTGGCGACGATGATGCACTTGAGTCGAAAATAGGAAACTAAACAAAATCGCACCGCTGCTTGCCGGGCCGGGACCGGAATCGAAACAGTTAGGTTAGGGGTTCTATGGTTTTGCTGGGAGTAAAAAGGAAAACAGAGATAGAGTAAGAGGGAAGTCAATTACGGAAATATTTTCTCTAGAACGGTTCCGCTTCCGCATGCCAGCAAAAAGGGTTAGCTTGTGTGGGCGACTGTGTGTATGTGTGGGTTGGATGGATTAATCAATCTGATTGCAGGCTATGGCACATGGTTATTGACAGTTGCATTTTGGAGAGTTTTTGCGGTTACAGAATAGGAAATATTGGTTGTGTTTCGACCATAATCAAGCAACACACGCAATGAAGATGAGCGGGTTGTTTAAATTAGAAATTCAGTAAAAAGCCTTTGTCCAGAAAAATGAAATTACAAAAAAATTAACAAACTAGAATTAATCATTTGTAAAAATAACACTTGAGGGTCTAAAATGGCGGAGACATTGATTACCTTTATACAAAAAACATCCAAAGAGATCTTCCAGGTTTAGTAAACTCTGTTCATCTTTTAACAATTTGTGGACAATTGATAATAAAAAAAAAACTAATTAAAACCTCTTCAGCCTTGGATTTTTTCCCCTTAAACAAGGTGGACTACTAAGTGTTATTCGTCAAGCAATAGTTGGAAGAGTGTTCTTTCACAGGTCACAGGTGTAATTTTAAGTAAGTAAATAAATAAATAAATAAATATTGCGCATCATATAAAAGAAACTAATTTTAATGCATCAATCATCATTCAAGCTAACTTTACAGTAAAAACTGATACATATTTTTCGTCTCTTTTGCCTGTTTAACGATGCTTAATGCATTAAGTGCATTAAATTGCATTAATTAATTGCTTGATGCATTAAGTGCATTAATTAAGTACGAAACAGTTTAAAGCCAATATGAATTTTGATTCGATTACATGGTTCAAGGTATCACACATCATGGTTTATTATCTTGTGATATAAATAATTTAATTGAAAAGCTGAAAAATTGAGATAAAAAAGAACAACAAACTCTTGCAAATACTGAATGTTTGCTCTAAAATTTGTTATGTAAAATATTGACTACCTAATATTTATTAGCAAAACAATCACGTGGGCCCTAAAAAGATAAAGCAGTTAAAAAACTCATTAAAAAATACATATTATAAAGAATTTCATCAACATCTCTATTAATTGATTTGCCCAATATTTCCATACTTGACATGATTTAGCAACGTTGCAAATCGGCTAAATGTAGCACAAAAATGGCAACAGCTTCTTCTTCGTAATAACCGTACAGTCGCAAGGCGCACACACCCGTACACCCTTGCCCCATAAATCAGCTACATTATGCACAGAGAGCAAAGGGGGTGTGTCCTCAGCGAAGGTCCCGTTTAGTGCTGGGTCGCACGCAGAGAACGCCACGCGTCCCTTGCATCCTTCTAGCCCTGACCGCCCGGGCCCGGGACAAAGGAAAAGGGGAAAATCGAGAGCTGGCAGCGGGGCGATTCAACGACAGCCCAGCCTCGGACCTCGAACAACTAATAACAATAAACCCATAACTGCATTGCAAAAGGGGTTTTAGCGCTTTTACGAAATTGTAACGCTCGACCTACTGGACAGGCATCGAATCCACTGCACACAATGCGCGGCCAAGGTGCCCATCATTGCACTGTGGCCCGGGATGGGAAAAGGTCAGTTTGCGTCGAAATTTGTGCGAATATGTTGCCGGTTTGACGAAAAATTGTCCCACCTCCACCTCTCCCGGTCCGTTTTATCCCACAACACCTCCGGGGCGGTTTGCGGATCCTTTCTCGTTCGGGAAGGATATATCTCGCCCGGCAAGGATCAGCACAGTAATTGTTGGCAGGTATTGAAATCGGGTCTCGAGGCAAAAGGATTCGAGGATTTTGCCTTCAAGAAGCAAAAAAAAGGGGTTATGGGAAAGTGTCCGCTCGATAACACCCACGGATGGACGAGTTGATGCTTAGGTTGAGCGCGCGTTGGTCGTGTGATTCGTGAGGCATGAAGAAAAGGAATGAAAAATGTTTCGCTGGGCCGAATAGAAACATGTACCTAATTAACGGCTCATTGTTGGGAGGCTGCTTGAAAAGGGAGTAAACAGTAAAAAGAAGTGGAAAAAATTGGGTTGAAAGTGAATGAATGCGCCCCTGGTTTCCTGTGGGAGTCGTGGGAGAAGTGGTTCCTGATTGTTTTGAAGGAGCGCGGGAAAAAATCTTCCGGACATGATGAAGATTATTAATGTCCACGAGACACAATGTGAGAAGTGTAGAAGGGAAATCTGCAAAACCTGGGAAAAGTATTCTAGAAGGAGTAATTTCTTTTAAAAGAAAACGAAAGAAAATGATTGCAAATAAATTAAAGGATTTTATTAGATGAAAAAGAAACCCATTTCAGCCGAAATAGAAGACTCTGCTATAACTTTACTTCTAAACTCGACATTAAACGTACAAAGAACCCTTACTCAACCACTGTTGATATCTCAATAAACAGCAACACCTCTAATTTCAATGCGAATTCAACGGAAATCGAATAGCTTCATCTTGCTAATGAGAGAAGATACCACAAACAACCATACAAAGCAATCGCCCATTTTAGACGCTTTTAAATCCACAAAACGCTCTACAAACAAATAAACCCTCCACCCGTTGACTCGTGACGTTTCAACGTACGCACACAGCATGGAACATTTGCTTCTGCTATTACTGCCACCGAGTAGAACTCACAAGTAGTAGGCCGTTGTTTTGCAAACGGTAACCAGTCCTGTTTACGTTGCACTTCTTCGCTATTTCTTCCGGGCCGGGGGCTGAAGCGAGCTGCTTGGCCTGCTAAGATCGATTTAAGTGTCTATTTCCGGGAGGTTTTTCGTGATACACCGTGAGCAGGAGAAAGAACGGAAGGATGAAAAGCAGCAGCATTCCCCTCCAGAGCGGCAAAACCGTTAAGACTTCTTGAGAGTGGAGAGTGGGTTTTTTTCTCTTCTTTTGCTACACAGAAAGGTACATCCGACAAGAAAAGAGCGCTCAAAAAAGCTTCAGCTTCAACAACCTGTGTCCCAATAACCGAAGAAATCGTCCCAGCTTGGTTAATCTCTTCCTCAAACAATTTGCGGGCACGCCAGCATACGCCACCGAAAGCACATGCGTCCGGTGCGCACACTCTGCTGCGCAGCCTGGCGGGGCCGTAAAGCGCAAAAGAAAGGAAAATGGAGACACCTTTTGTGCAAGTGCTGCTGCTGCTGCTGCTGCTGCTGCCGCCGCTTCTGCTTCTTGCCTGCCTGCTTCGCATCGTGTCCGTAACCGGAAGCGGGGACACGTTTGGTCGCGTGAGCAGTTTGGCTCACCGGATCGGGTTGATCCGTGTTTCGGGGTCATCTTCGCTTCATTCTGTTCCGTTGTACGCCCACATTATCCTGATCTTCAAAATCGCACACTTTGGGAACGGCTTTGTTGTGGACCGCGCGCCCGGTTTTGCCTGGTAATTGCCGTAAATCCTATTAGCCAAAGCGCTTCCCTTTGTTTCCCCGTTTTGCCCATCATCTCCGCTGTTCGCTTCCTGTACGGACTGATAACAAAGCTACAGTGCTGCTGATGCGCTTTAGTGCGATGGCGTGCTTCAACCACCATCGGACGAAATCGGATTTGCAATGTTTCATTTTTTTACGGTATTTCGTGTTTTGTGGCTTTCGGGACACGGCTTACCTCTGCTACTTGTTGCTCTAAAGCCGCCGTTCGTTTTGTTTTGTTTTTTTTTTTGGTTTCTGGCCTTGGGGCCTTTCATAATTTGTGAACAGTTTTATGAATGAACCGCACACCGTCGGTATCTCACGGTGAGCATCTTGTTTCCGTTCTTTATCGTACGGATGAGCGTGCCCCGTACGGAAGTACGGCTCTGGCTTCTGTGTCTTCTAGCCTAGGGAGATCCGGATCGTTCTGCTGGGTGGATTTGAGTCGCAAGCACTTTCCACGGTCCATTGCAAACGCACACAGAAAAGGATTCAGCGGGAGGATTATTAGACCAAAAAAATATGAATCCCTCGTCGAGTCGATTGTCTTTGATTGAGGTACACATTATTTGGCTGCATACTTTAAGGGGATTTTGCATTACTTTTTTGTTTTTGCTTCATTATGTCCAAAGTGCGGGTTGAAAAATGGAAAAATTAAACACATGGTTAAATATTTTGAACGATGGACATATCATTAAATGACCAGAGAGAAAGAGAAGTGTTTGGGTACGGCACCATGGGCACCACCTTCACTACACCAGTTTTACGATCGCTCGGGATTATTTATAACTTGGCATCGTGAACTCTTTTCCTTCTTATTTTCTTGTTCGGCACAAGCACAGATTATGTGTATGCCATATGGTTGATCGTGTGTACCTTTGCTCTAGATTTGTGATAGAACTTTTAGATAAATTTCAAAAATATATTGCAAAAAATCGACCAAATTGTGATTTTGATTCATTGTTGGTGAAAGTAAGAGGGTAAAGCTTTCGTTACAGCTTATTTATACACATTGTATCCTGTTTATGGTCATCAGTAATGATACAAGATACCAGACACTGTTTAACCTTCTCTTTCTCATCAATTTGACCGTTTGGCTAGAGAGTAGTGATGTGAAAAATGAAATTTTCCTTGGAATCGATTCCGGCTAGCTCTGAAGTTTGCTGGAATCGATGCCGGATAGTAGATTCGAAATCAGTTCCCGAAATCGGCCTCGGAATTGGTTTCCGAAATTGGCCTTGGAATTGGTTTCGGAATTGGCTTCAGAATCGGAATCGGCTGCGTTATTGGTTCCAGAATTGGCTCCAGAATCGAAATTAGCTCTGAATCAGAATCGGCTTCGATATCAGAGTCGGTTTCGGCATCACCATAAGAAGAGACGTTTGGATCCAATGATGCTACGTATTGATAGCCTCAAAGAATCAAAATTTACTTGTAAACGATCGATACTCATAGAGATTCCAGGACTGAATTCGCTACTGAAACTTCTTATTTCAATTCAAGAACTGATTCTCATTCCGGAGCTAATTCCAATTCTGGAGTTAATTCTGATACCATTACCGGTGCAAATTGCGATTCCCAGGTCGATTCCGATTCCGGAGCCATTTATTGATTCCGGAACCTAATCCGATTTTCGATAGGATTCCGGTTTCAACTACGGAATCGGCTCCGGAGTCAACTCGGCATCGAAATCAACGCCGGAATTGATTCCGAACAAGGAATCGGAATCGGATAGGTCCGATTCCGAGCTGCCACCACTACTTGAGAGATATAAGTGATTAATCAAAGCTTAAAAACATAGTGTTTATCCATCTAAAACCAAAAAGTAGATAATTCCTTTCAGCAGATATTCTCCATGGCCTTAACTTGACAGATTTTGCGATGGAATACGTTGATTTCCTATTTTCGTGAACTTAAAAAATTAATGCAATGTAAATCACCCATGACTATGCTCTGGATGTTGGAGCATCTTAATGGTATTGACAAGTTTAACCAGCTATTAGCCGCCACAATCGTTGTCACGTTTGGTCCCGTGGTGCAGTTGTCAACTCACACAACTTAACAACATTCCCGTCGTGGGTTCAAGCCCCGTATGGACCGTCCCCCATACCAAGGACGGAGCAGGCCCATGCGTGGTACTTTAATAAGTCTCGAAAGCCTGCATGATCGCGTGACGGGATCGTGACGGCGCAAATAGAAAACATTTTCATGAAAATAAACAAAAAGTTCAAGGATCCTCATTTCATCACATTCTTCTGCTGACATTTTCTAATAAACTAAGCCTTGCTCTTTAACTGCAACCCTCATTTATGCATAACCCACTCATCGGAGTAACCGGCACACGAGCAGAAACAACACTCGAAGGACACACTGCTGCACACACACACACCTTTTCCTTTTACCGCTCAAGGACGAGGACGTGTGTGCGAATAAAGCTTGGTGCCCGTTTTTGCATTCCCCACCCAAAACCAATATCACCCGGTTGCAACCGAACCTAACTGTACATGTTTGTCACCTTGCCTTTCCGTATTCCGGTACACTTCCCGAACGTACCTGCTGCCGTGGCCGGCAACACTCACAGCCAGCAAGCCAGCCAGCCAGTCAACCCTTTGTCAAACCCCCGTTTTGCCACTGGCCTTTCCGAAAAGAAAAAAGGCTTGAATCGATTGAATCCATCCACAGCATTGGCATCACCTTTATCCGAACCGGGTTCTTGCATTTGTTTGCATTCGCTTGCCTGCACGCGCACACTTATACTCACAACCGTAATAAAGATCCTTTTTATGTTGTTGTTTTTCTTCTGCTGCTGCTTTTGCACATTTATATGGCCCCTCCCAGGCAGGAACGGGAACTGGGAGGGCTTGCTAGCCATTCGAAGCCAGTGGTCTGTTGCAAATTTGCCACTCCACTTTGCCCGGTGGGCATGGTCGGCACTCGACAGAAGAGAACCCCTTTTTCGAACCCCGCCCGAAGGGTTTAATCCCGATCGAATCCCGCAACAACAGTGGGATCGGTGCACGATCAAATATTTGACGAGAAATGACAGTTCCAGCTTTGGGCTTCCGTTCCGTTTCGTGTGCATTCATCATCATGCCGCATCCATCCGGGTTGTACCGTAATCTTAGGTCCTTCTGGTGCGCGTTCCTCACACAAAAACGCGTCCTCGGCCGGGGCAAATGGGCCATGGGAAAGTGAGATTAACCGTAATGCGAATCGGTGGCTGCAAAACTCCCGTTAGGTGTTCAATCAAACGGGCCTTGGGAAAGGACCACCTTCTTCACAATGCAATAGAGCACAGCAAGCGGATTAATATCCATAAACTGTCAACCTTGCCCCCGTCTTTTTTTCTTCTCACTGTTGCCAGAGAAGGTGTGTTTCTTCGTTCGTTCTAAACAATTTCTATTCTAAAGAGTGCCATCCACAACGGAGCGTGGCTTTTGGGTGTGATGGCTTTGGGTTGGCTTTTAGCAACTCTTTTTTCTATTATTGGGAACAAACGGATTGTGGACGAATTTACGGCGATCAATCTCCGTAAGTACCGTTGATTGATCCTTCAATATCACTCTTTACTGTTGGGAGCGAAGAGACGCTAAGAATGAGGCATTTGATGATCTTTTTTGAGGTTGTATTTTAGTGAAGAAATCAGTTACAATTTAAGAACATATAATAAAGGAATAGCAACCTATTTTAGGGATTAATAAGTGGGTTAACCGTTCAATTTAAATTTAAATAGAAAAAAAAGCCGTTCAAATGAACACTTCTTCAACACAAACAAGTCCACAAACAAATCAAGATGTAATGGGTTTGCTCCAGCGCCAATAGCAGCTGATCACAGCCAGCCAACCAGCCAAGCCAGGCCGGACTCGGAGCAAAAAGTAATTAATTACAGCACAACAATTCCTCAAACCTCCTCCTGCAGACAATGTTTAGCCCTTTCTTTCCGTCATTGTGCTTGACTCAAAGGAAGAGCTCAAAGAAAAGGCGTTCCAACCGGACCGGAGTGTTCGGAAGTGTTTGTTGGATGACAAATTGCTCGATCGTCGATCCATCCATCATTCGCAGAGCGAAGCGTCCACAGCCCGGAAGAAACTGCACCGGACAGACGCAGGAAGAACGGGGTTTTCCCCACTTTCTCGGAACTGTTGAGTGAAATTGCATCGGTTTGTTTATTGTTTTTGTGAGCTTTTTTTTTTCTTCTGCCCTTGCCCTCACTCAGTTCTATCGCTTTGCTGGCACCCTTACTGGCGGACACACTGGTGTCTGAAGCTTCCTTTGAAGCCCTGTTTTCGTTGCCCCTTCTGTAGGGCGACTTAATATCGTCTGCAAAAGTAAAAGCAGAGGATGTGCGCGTTCGGAAACATCTGCATGCGAAAGGAAAGCATTAGAACGTTTACGTTTTTGGAAGATATCTAGCAACGCCAACGTCAGAGCAAGAAACCATTTTTCATCTTGAAATGGGCATTGGGTTGACCGGTCGTCTAGCAGTCAGCAGAAAGGGTTTTGAAGTAAATCTCGGAGGGCAATGGCGAGCGGGCGCGCGCGCACGCGATGGGCGTTTGTTTATTTGATTGAGAAGAAGTTGCTGCAAACAGCAAACAGGGATCGGTTGGAAAGGAAAAAGGACCCGTCCGTCGTGTGTTGCTGTATACCCGAAGGAGTGCACGATGATTGGAAGAAAAATAAACCATCCAGCCCACCACTTGAGGCGTGGAGAAGATTCGTCCGATCGCTTCATGATTTGGCTCGTGCTGACTGCTGACGCGATTGAGGAAGCCACACACAAACGACGGCAAAGGAAGGGAACAACACAGGGTAAAAGGATACTTTTTTCCCCTGTTGTTGCATGGGATATGTATGTGGCTGCTGGGTGATGATGATGATGATCACAGGACACGATCACGTGCCCGAATAATTTGTTGGGTTGCAGAGAGCGAGTGAAGGGAGCAAATGGAAGTTTATAAATAAACACCCAACTATCGTAAAATGGAGAAACGAGACGAATGCATACGGTAGGCTGGCGTGGAAGGATTACAAATTTCCACGAAGGTGTTGTTAAATACCAACGGCATTTGTTTTGCTCAATGCTAAGCGATGAATTCTGCGCCAGATGTGACATTGGAAACGTTTGCTGCACTTCTGACGGCATTTCGATTTGGAGCTTTGGAGATGCTAGTTCTTCTAGAAATACGAACGGGTAACGAGGTAACATACAAATTGTGCCACATCTTGGTAACTGTTGTTACCAAATGAGGAATTTACGCGCACAGGAGATCATGCTCGCTCTCACTACAATCGTGAAGAAGTAACGCACCAAAGGAAAGATCCATATTGTGCTATTGGTTTATGATCTCTTCCGCACTTCTTGCTTATTCTCTCCCAACGCCACAATGCCTTGCGAATGCCGGCGTTAATGGACAACCATTGCGGGCCTTAAAATTGGCCACTCAACAATCGCAAAAACCCTACGCGCAAGAGGTAAAACTGGACACCAAGAAGCTTTCCGCATGCAAATGATCAATTATCCGCTTTTCGATGCTCCCTTGCCCATGGTCTAAGACAAAGGTTGTGGTTAATCCGGTTAGATCTTTGCCCTGGTGGTGGTTGCTCAAGTGCCTTCAGGTGGAGTGCCGTTCTTTTACCTTTCAGCAGCGACGTGTTCCGAACCATCTTAGAAGGGCACGGGCGATTTTGCCTTCCCCAGGACAGTGTTGATCTTTCGTTGATCCTGTCGTCCGTCCTTGGTTGGTTGGTTGGTGGTTGCATTTGTCAACCTAGTACCGAGCGCTGAAAAACTGACGATCAGCCAGCCTGAATGCTCGATATGTGCAGGTTCAGGGCAGTAGAGATCAAGCACAGATCTGCAACCACGGCTTACCGTTACGTTTTGTGTGTCTTGCATAGCCGTCTGTACATGAATTGGAAGATTGAGCTGCCCATTTGCTGTGGTTTATCTTCCGGACCGGCCAGTACGAGTCTATTCATCGACGCCCGCAAAGCAACCGTGGGAATCAGGGAAGCGTGAAGACTTTTTCTTTGAACGGAACAAACTCTTCGTTTCCGAAATGGCAACAATAAAAAAACAACAACCACCAAACCCCGGAAGCATGTACCTGCACCTTACTTGTTACCCTTCGGTTACAATGGATACGATACATTGAGGAAGCTGAAAGCCCGGTAGCCAATGAGGCAATGGACACACATTTGCACTGTTTTGCTCGTGCTCGATCGATCAATCATAATTCGTGTCGCCAAAGTTTAACGGCTTCTGCTAGTACCGGCCACACATTCCGGACGGAAGTCGCGTAACGAATTAACAACCGTCTAACGTCCACTGACCACCCATGAATGGAGGATCACTTTCACCATGCCGCCGGTCGTTAAAGCAACACGCACACAGTTCTTTGCAACACTTTCACCCGTTTGGCTAAAGACATCGCTTAAGAACGGGTTAGGTTGCAATTATGCCGCGCGGGACTGATACGATTTGTTGGAACATTAGAACCGTTGCATCACACACACTGGCCCCGGGTAGCTAATTAAGGGCGCACAGGTCCCTGCGTCGACCTGTGCCCCGGTGTTCTTCCCTTTTTGACGATCCGGTTCTTGGTTTATGTAACATTAACGGCGCCCTGCCCTAATTTCCCTGAATTATTGAAATGACTAACCTGGAACGCGTACGTCGCGCACGTCACGTACGCGAACGACTTGCAGTGGGACCCAGTTTTCATTGCCGGTTAACGCTATGTTTCATACATCAATTGGAAAACAGTTCTATAAATCTTAAGCCTTTTTTGTCTGAAAATGTTCGATGTTCGCAGTTGTAGCACGGTAAAGGTTTGGGAAGAGATATATCCTAACAGATGTGAAAAGAGAACATAACACTTCAATCAAAGAATTCAATCTAACCTTAGCTCAAGTTAAAACAAAACATCATTAAGGTACGATCGATCGCATGCATCGTTCCTTCGTAAAGCGAGACCAATAACATCTCAAATCACAAAACGATACCGATCGCAAAAGACTTAAATGATTGTGAAGAAAGAAGATAAACTCTTGCTTGACTACTTGGAAGAGATTAACTCAACTCTACCCAGTTTCCTGCAAGGACACCCGCTGGCAGGAAGATGCTTCTGCCCAATCGTAACCGTGTTCCAATTTTCTGCTCAGCGTCTGTATGACATTTGCCTAAGATGAGCTCGGCTAACAAAAAAAAACCAAAAAAAGGGTGTGCAAACAAGCACAATTCCCTAATCGCACTCGCTTCGTTAACGCCCTCTCGTACCTTTGCTGTTGTACTGAATGTGCATTTGGTGGCTTTGTTTCGTAGAATCAATAAACGGGGACCCTTTTTTTGCCACGAAAAAAGAAGAAGCTGCAAACACACACACACATTGCACTTGCAAAACAAACAAATATCTTTTATCTTACTGTGGTTCCGAAGAATGGCACAATAAAAGCATCGTTTTTACGTTCATCCTTTCTTAGCTTTATCCTTTTTTATTAGTAAGCAGCCAGGCCGTTCTCTGCTGTAAAGAGTTTAATCGTAAGAACGGGTGCACACGGCAGAGCTCGGGTGATGCTAAGCCGCAAGAGTTGACCAACATCTGCGTATCTGTGCTGGTTGCGATCCTCACAATATCGATCCTATGGGGGATTTGTTGGTGCAAAAGGTTGTGAGAGAGAAGACTTTGGTGTGTTTTTCTGGAAGCATCTCACGCTACTCTTATTATTTGGTTATTTTGTAAAGAAAACAGTGCAAAAATCGATAAAGGATGCTGTCAATAGGTCCTTGAGTTCAATGATATCGTTTAAACAGTGACAAACATTACGAGGAGGCTTGTGCATGGAAAGGTCTTGAAAAGCTGTTCTAATTCCATCCGATAATGATCTCTTTGCAACAGGATTTGGCCGCTGAAGATGTATTATTAATATATATTGTAGCATAACAGAAACACAGAACAGAAATAGCAAATATACTTTCTTAAACACACCAAAAGCGCAGCGTAGGAAAACACTCAACAGTTAAAAACAGTATATTAAAACCCAAAACAGGAACTTTGTGGCAAGTACCATCGTTCTTGTCAACACTATAAATGGAACTACCTTGGTGAAAACAATAAATTTCAAACACACAACTCACGATAAGGCATAAATTAAACCATCACCGATCATGGCAAGTCAGAATCGTTCGGACTGTCAGGATAGGACAATTCCTTCTAAAAATCTATTCATCATCTCCATTCAAGAGCTTGGAAAGTCTCCCTAATCTAATGTGTGGCCTCTTAGCTCAAACACTTTCAGTGAGTGAAGCCTCTTATAGGTTTCCACGATCGCTTGGACGATCAATTGCAGGGTTAAACCAGTCCGCGCAACAAAATTTTGGCTTCAGTTCGATCTATGTCGGCAAAAACGCCGAACCTTCTCAAACGGTGTTCAAAGGCCGCCAGAGGACCAGCGCGCATTCGATCACAGTACAACCTAATTCTTTGCTTCGTCTGGAAGTCTCCTTCTTCAAAGAATCATTCAGTGCCTTCTACTGCATCCTAAACCTCAAACTTGATGTCGAAAACCCGTTATTAAACATCCTGAAGCTTTGTTCGATTATGAATTGATCAAGAACTATGCATTATCCAGCGAATACACGAATTACAGTGGGAAACAAGACTTTAAATAAAGCAATCTTTTCCACAAAACGGTAAACACATCTTGTGACAGACAAACCGATAGTTCCAATGCAGTTGCTCTTGTTTCTTTAAGCGACCGTTTGTTTGATCTGTGCTGCTCTATCCACAAAACAGAGCCCACAAAATCCCTAACCCAAACACCAATTAAACCGTCTTTCTTGCTGCGCAGATTAGATTCTAATCTGCTCGTTATTGCTTTTGACATAACGCAACGCACCTTGCCTGCCAAGAGCAAAGCCTGGATGAGTGAGTGAGTGAGGAGGAGAACAAGTTCGTCTCTCAACAGTGCGCTTACAACGGTGTAAGAGACGGCAACAAACAGAGCAAGAGCAACCCCAAAAACGCTGACCATTCAATTGACGGGATTTTGTCTGCCTTTTGTCTGTTTGTTGGCAACGTTCCGTTTTGCTTCAAGAAGCCACAAAGTTACGCACGGGTAAAGGTAATAGAAAGGTGCACGCAGCATTGCAAGGAAAGGAAAGATGCAAAGTAAACCCCTAACCCTAACACAAAAAATGGCATAATCCACCTTCTTCTCCCTGCCGCCGGTAGATGCAACACTTAGGAGGTAGAACAACACTTCGGAACAGGGCGATTGTTTGCGGGGGCCATACAGTTTCAAGAAAGTGGTTGCTTTTCCAAGGAAATGTGCAAACATACACACACATACACCTCCGTTTGCTTGACCATAGATTGCTGGATTTGTTTGGCCCCGGGGTCCGAGTCCCTCCGGAATGAGAAGAAATCGGTAAGGAAAGCTGCTTGCTCTTCCGAGCACAATCCCTGCCCAAATCCGAACACCCCTTTTTCCCTCGATCCCATTCGATGGCCAGTTAGGTGTGGTGCTGGGTAGGTAACTAGGAAAGAGTCATAAATGTTGCGGCAAATTGTTGTCTTCCAGTGCTCTGCGCAGCTTTTCGTAATGATTTGCTAATTTTTGCTCAAACAATTACCATTCTATTGACACACACACACACACACACACACCGCCTCACCTTCCCCAGAGATCTTGCACGGTGATCTTCTGCGTAAGGTTATCCCCGTAGCGAAGGCAAACATTTTCATGCAAATGATGTTCTGCCTTTGCCCGGTTGAGGTTTGATGCTGTTCGGACAGCTGGTCGGACCGCTGGGGACGGTAGCAGGAAGATTTCAAAGCGCTGCTTTCTTTCTCGAACTGCGACCATTGCGACGGTGAGATGGCAACTTTCTTTCATTGGAATTTCCGTCGGTTTCTTTGGTGCGGAGGTGCGTTTGCTCCTTTACCGCACAATGCGCTTTAAAGCTTCTCTTACCCAAAAAGAAACGAAACAACTCATTAGACAGTGCGTTTTAAAGACAATTTTCCTTAAAAAAATCCTGCAAAAGAAAAACAAACGATCGTCACTCGCTGTGCTGGTGTAGTAGTAATGCTATGCCGGAATCCTTCCAGGTTTTATTTTACAGCGTGGCAGTTAACCTCTTCACTTCCAACGACAGCTTCGTGCGAGTAACTAGAGGTCACTCGCCTAACTCGCCTACAGCAATCAAAAGCATACTGGGGCCGCGTGCAGCACAACTACTTCTGCTTGATCACGTGCGGCAGATCGTACTTGCCGCGGACGCACTTAATCTTCACGCCGGGCAAATCCTGACAGCGGCCGACGCGCACCAGCACGATGTTATGCTCCTGCAGATTGTGCCCAATGCCGGGTATGTACGCTACCAGCTCCTTGCCGGTCGACAGCCGCACCAGCACACACTTGCGGTTGGCGGAGTTGGGCTTCTTCGGCTTCTTGATCAGCGTCTTCAGCACAACGCCCTTCGCGAACGGTTTCCCGTCCAGTGGTTGGCGGGGCGGTCGCACCTTAAAGTGGGGCCCCGTTCGGTGCATCTGGTTAAGGGTGGCCATGGTGCTGCGCTGCAGAAACGAGGAGATCGCTGTAAAAGAAGAAAGGAAGAAAGAGGGTTCATTAAAGCATCATGATACGATCGATCCGATTGGTGGCACGTGTGCGCGCGCGAGAGGGAGTGCTATATGAAGCGGAGGTCGCGCGCGTGCGTCGTCTATTTGTGTGCCTTTCGTTCCGGGACTTGGGTAGGGCTTTGTTGTTTGGAGAGCGCGCAGCTGCCTATCGCTTGTTCGATCCATGCATGGCGAATGGGATGCTGCGTGATTAATATCCAACAGCCAATTGGTTCTATTGACAAATAAACTCTTTTGCTGAAGACGATTAAGATGACACCGCAAGTTTGATTGGGAAGATATATCGTTGTAATGAGCCTGGGTATGATTATTTGTTTGTCTCTAAGGTGAAGAATACAGCAAGATCTTTATTGCAAATAGACAGAAGATGACTGTCGTTGAGAGCTGTTTACAGTAGAGGATCACATGGAAAGGCAAGTTTGGAAAGAAAGTTTATATTACAGGATTACTGTATACTGGAGAATATTTACAGGATTGGAACATATTTACAAGATCAAATACAGCACCAAATACATCTCCCATAAATTATGTCCTAATAAACACATCGATCACACCCGACCCAAGCAAGATCGTACCGATACGATTATGTTGGCGGCTTGTCAACGGATTGGCTTGTCTTGTAATCACCATGTTCAACCCGTCTCCTCCGAACCGATCATCTAAATTGCGATGGTAGCGAAGAAGGATCGATAAAGGACGACGACAATAAGCGCAACACACCAAAGCCCAATATTATTTCCTTGCGAGACACCGCCGTTGCTGTGTCTTAACCATCGTCCCTTTTGTTCTTACGCTTTGTGGACGCTTTTCTTAGCAGTAGTAGTAGTAGTAGGGCTTGCAAACAAAGCAAAACGCTTCGAAGAAACAATGCACACCACACACAACTCTTGACAGATCGATCGATTCGGTACCATTCTTCCCTGGCCCCTTATTGCTGTTGGACCCATCGCATCGGACCGTTCGCCTCTAGGCCAATGGTCCGCGGTTAATTCGATTTCATTCGATGTGGTCACAAAAGAAAGGGCTTGCATAAAAGCGAGAAGAACGGTGCTGCATTATAACCGCACGAGGTGACCAATTTTAGACCACCTCATCCTTTTGTCAAGCCACAATAGAGACATTCTCTACGGGGCAACAAAAGCCATATTATGGATTTACTGTCTTTTGTTTGCAAATGCAAAGGGTAGGTGCAATATGCAAGAAGGTGTTTGTGATGCATCCACCCCCATCGATCGATCAATCGAACGCACGAGCGATCATTATTGCAGTGGAAAGTGCGGAGGTGTGTGAGCGCCACGATCTGAGTGGACAGGCCTGCGATTTGCAGGTACTGGCCGCGGAAACGTAAGCGAACAGAGCATTATCTGACCGTCACTCAACCGGTGCCCTGAGATTGGATTGTGGAATGCGCACTTTGAAGGAGGTTATGCGCCCTAATCCACAGGACAAACCCTCCGGATCCGGATCGAATCCGGGCTGGACACAACAAACCGTCAGCTGGGCGCCGCAGGTAGTCGCGCAAAATCGTGATTGAAATCGCTCAAGCCCTTCGCCCTTTTTGCCAAACGGACAGAAGAAAAAATAAAACAAAATTAGCAGCCTGACTCGATTATCCACATTTAGTGTGGCCACGTTCGCCGAGATTCATCTGTCACGTTGAGACGAGAGATCGAGCTTTTGGTTCCTTTTTTTTGTTTCATCTCCGCTTTTTCATCCTTCAATCCACCTGGCACGTAGTGAAATCAGTAAACCATAACGGGAACTCGCCTGTCAATCGATGCGTGTCCATCGGTGTGTGTGTGCCAGCACATCAACGTCCGCAATCTAGAAGGGTTTAAATGCATTCAGCGTCCATCCGTTCCTTTGCAACACGTAGAAGAGCGCGCGTTCCTACGACGTCGGTCCCTGTTTTTTCGCCATTTGTTGCCACTCTTTCGTGGCATTTTCTCGTCGGTGAACGTCCTTAATCGTATCCAATACCAACATGCTAACCCTCCGCAACGTTATCCTTTCGTGCCTTGACCACCGAATTAGCTATCGGTCAGCATGAGTGCAGCATCGTGACGCAGCTAAATTTTGCACAGGACACGCCGCTCATATTGAGCCATTGAGCCGTCCCCCCGTTCTTCCTTACCCAACAAAGCTACCAAGGAAAGAAAGAAAAAAAGCAAACCATCAAAGATATGGCCGGCTGATATATTCGTCCTGCACAGCCGTCCCGCACTGACTAATCCTTTGGCTGGGCAGAAAGTGCAACATAATGCTCTGTTTTCTGTTTTGCAGCCTCCAATCAAGTAGGGGCCCCGGCGGTGTGATACATGCACCGTGTGGTCATTACGCTTCCGTGTACGACACAACGTATCCGTCCGTTGCGATGGCAGATGTTTGGTTCAACCCGTTGCCGGACATTGTGACGAGGGTTGTTGTTCGAGCAGCCAAACAAATTGCAAAATGGTCCGAAATCGAAGGTAATTGCTTTCTGCGTGACTTTAATTCAACTAAGGTACTAAACTTAATTACCAAAAACTGACGCGTGAAAAATAGATGAAAATAAAGGATTTATCAGCATTCGGAAGACACATGTTGTAACCCAGTTTCACACCCTATCTTCATATCAAAATTCTTGCAAAATTTATGCAATTTTAAAGCGATAAAAAACGCACAAAAGCTCCCAATGTGCTTTTGCAACACAAAACAGTTTTCCCCCGCAGTCACACCTGCGGGAGATGCGCAAGTTCCCACCAGGCGTGGCGGCAACAAATGGTCAACCGCAACCGATCGTTAAAATCCTTTCCATTTTCACACGTGCACAAGCAATCCCAGCAACCGACGCGCGTTATGCACCATTGACCACGATTGTCAACTCCACAACAGGGTCAGCCCAATCAATCGAGACAAAAAGAGGACGAAAACGGCTTTCGTCCAGCTCCGGAGATTAGCCGGTGTGCGAACAATGCAATCCAATCTATATGTAAATGAGTTTTCCGACCGCCAAACATTCCTGCGTTTTCACAGCTTCCTTTTGTGTTGCTGCGATTTCCAGTTCCAGTTGGATTGTCTTTGCGCGTTTGCTGTTTGCTGCAAGCTTTTGCAAGAGTGGGGTGTAGGGTAAAGCTTTTGACACATTGCATACAATCGGGTGAGGGTGATGGGTTGTTGTTTGCGATTGGTTACGGTGACGATCAAACGATCCTGTGCGAGTGTGTGTGTGTGTGTGTGTGTGCAGGTGTGCATAATTACACCGAGAAAGGGACATCGGGGGAGAAAGTAGTTAAAGCAGAGTCAGGACGGGGACAAATGCTGCTCCCAAAATTGACCTATTGATCTGAGTTTGTCATTCTCACTGTGGTTGCTTTTAGCATTCTTTTTTTTCATTTTTGGTGTATATAAACTGAACTAAAAAGAGCACTAAAAAGCAAACAATCCCCATCGAATAATTCATTAAATAATCAAATCACGCAATCACAATTGCAAGCACATTCCATTCCGTTTGTAGAATAATTCCAAAGATTAGATACTGCTGTGCAAGATCTCTCCAGTTCAAGTTCAATTTAATTAGCTTACATACATAAGGATCCCCGGACAATGATAGTCCTTATCAGAATGTGTAGCAAGAATGGCGATAATCGTTGCTGGACAAGCTCAATACATTGCAGCAGCTTTTGTTTCCCGCGAAGACACCGCATGACGTTAGCAAAGGGCGATCTCACAGACACACACATAGACTTATGTTGTTTGTGAACATGGGAGTAGCCCAAACTACACACTAAAATGGGGCACAATCAGTTTCGCGTCGATATCTAAATGATGCATTCCATTTTTATGGCTGCATTTAAACGACGGGCCGCTTGATTTGCTTATCTTGTCCGCGACATATAGGTTTTAAGTGCCGCACCTGTACGCGAAGCTCGCTCAGTCTCCGTTTCGACGGCTTACAGAATGGTTAAGTGGCATCTTACTGGGTACCGGCGGTGGATTAGTAGTCCGACCGGTTCCGTACTACTGCTAGCGTTATTGGCTCTCGTTGGTGATTACTCCTCTCGTGGTGTGTTTGCAGTCAGCCCTCTACCCGATCAAGGCGATGTGCTGTACCACGCCGCCAGTGTGTCGTCGATCGTCGATACGCGGGACGTAGACAGCACTTACTTCCTGCCGAATACAACCGTCCCAACGCACTACTCAATATCGCTGCGCACCGATATCCACAACGATGTGCGAACGTTTAGTGCCATCACGCGCATCTATCTGACCGTGCTGGTACCTACCGATCTGATCGTAATGCATGTGCAGGAGCTCAACATCGCAAGTGTGGCCCTGTATCGGGTTGCTTCTACAGGGGGCAATGAAATCTGGATCGATTCACCGACGTACATGATCGATATCGTCCGGGAGCACGTTACGTTCCGCACTGCCGGCATGCTGCCGTTCGGCAATTACGCGCTAGAGGTCGCGTACACTGGATCGATGCGCAACTACCAGAGCGGTTACCTGGCGTCGCGCTATCGAAACGAGGCGAACGAGTGGCGCTCGGTGGGAACGACCCACTTCCAGGCGACGCTTGCCCGCCGCGTCTTTCCGTGCTACGATGAGCCGGCCCTGAAGGCGACCTTCGAGCTGAAGATCACCCACCACCGGACGTACACGGCGATCGCAAACATGCCCCTAGCCGGCACGGACATCGATCCCAACGACAGGGAATATCTGGTCAGCCGGTTCGAACGTACCCCGCTAATGTCCACCTACCTGCTGGCGTTCGCGGTGACAGATTTTAAGACGCTGCGCAACGGCCAGCACGAGATAGTGGTGCGGAGCAATGCGCAGGACGATGCGATGTACGCGCTGACCGTCGGGTCGACGATTCTGGAGCGATTGGGCTCTTATCTGGAGTTGTCGTACTACGACTACATGCCCAAGATGACTTCGATCGCCGTGCCGGACCGTGGGACGGGCGCGATGGAGAACTGGGGCCTGGTGACGTACGGGTAAGTGGTGTCATAATCAAGCGCGGGATTGGGGGATTTTATTAGAACCGATGCTCACCGATAGCGACTGATATATTGCAGGGAACCGTCGCTGTTGTACAACCCGGCCGTAAATACCTATCGCAATCGTAAACGCGTTACGACCGTCATTGCGCACGAGTACGCGCACCAGTGGTTTGGCGATCTGGTTAGCCCCCGCTCGTGGGACTTCATCTGGCTGAGCGAGGGATTTGCGACGCTGTACGAGTACCTTGCGACACGGCTGGCCGAACCGGGCGATGAGTACTGGGAGCTGTTCAGTGTGGAGGTCGTGCAGCGAGCGTTCCTTCAGGATGCGAACGAACGGATTCGTCCGATCAATTGGCAGGCGGCAACACAGGCGGAAGTGAGCAGCTTGTTCGATATTATTGCGTACCAGAAAGGTTTGTTGGGGAAGAGAATGGAATGCTTTATTGCGATGCGAGTGATTAAAATACTTGTACTTCCAGCCGGCAGTGTGCTGAACATGTTTCGCAATGTGCTAGGGGAAAGCGAGTGGCGCCAGGGTTTGACCCAGTACCTTACCGACCGTGGCTATGATGCTGCAACGGAAGAGAACCTGGCGCTGCACCTGCAGCGTGCCGTCGAGGGGAAGGACATCCTTCCGCCAACGGCGAACGTGCGCGATCTGCTTGCCTCCTGGACCGATGCGCCCGGCTTTCCCGTGCTGAACGTGTACCGGCTGTACCGGGACGGCATGATGATCCTCTCCCAGGAGCGCTTCCTCGAGCAGAGCGTTCTGCCGACCGGCCACGTGTGGCACATCCCTTTCAACTATGCGTACGAATCGTCCGCAACGTTCTACGATCTCACCACCGCCGGCTGGCTATCGTCCCGGGCGGCCAAACTGGAAACACCCGTACCGAACGATGAGTGGGTCGTGTTCAACAAACAGCAGACGGGCTACTATCGGGTGAACTACGATCGCCGCAACTGGGACCTGCTGGCGCAGGCACTGATGGCCAACCGCAACGCCATACACCGGGCCAACCGTGCGCAACTGATAGACGATGCGTTCAATCTGGCCCGTGCCGATCTGCTCGATATAACGGTTGTGTTACGGCTCATGCGCTATCTGCGCGCCGAGCGCGACTATGCGCCGTGGTACGCGGCGGACAAGGTGCTGACCTACCTGTACGACAAGGTGCGTGCCACCGAGCATGAGCACGCGTTTTTGGTGTACGTAGATGAGCTGATCGAGGAGATTTACGCTACACTTTCGGTGGATACGGTTGGGCAGGGTGAGTCGACGCTGTACAAGTACCTGCGGCAGTTGATCACCGGCTGGGCTTGTCGCACCGGCTACAAGGATTGTTTGGAGCGATCGCGAGCGGCACTCAGAAAGGAGTTCCTGCCCGGTCAGGGAGAGACCTCCGTAGCCGTACATCCGGATGTGCGGGCCGTGGTGTACTGTTACGGTTTGCAGCAGGACAGTGCGGAGGAGTTCCAGCTCATCTTCCAGCGGCTGATGGCGTCGCGCAATCAGGCCGAACGGACTGATCTTATAGACGCGCTTGGCTGTGCTCGGAATGCGGACAGCATTACCTCACTCCTAGCAACGATCGTGTTCAGTGCCGCACCGGACACAACGTTCGTCTACCTGTCGGAGGAACGGAATCGAGTGTTCCAAGCAATCTACTCCGGTGGAAGAGCACCGACGCTAGCGCTCATGAATGTGCTCAGTGATTCCGTCTCGGTGCAGCAACTTTTGGCGTATGTATTTGATCCGTTTGTACGCAAAAAAAAATGCTTATCAGGAATGTTTCAACTATACCTCTTTCTCATTCCACAGCATTGTTGGGGAAGGAACGATCACCAATGCCGTCATGAACATTGCCCAGCGCACTAACGGAGCAGAGGAAATGGCCCGTCTCGAAATGATGCTCACGGCAATGAATGGAATCCTTCCGTCAGGTACACTCAATAATGCCAGGGATACGGCAGCTGCACGTCCGCAATGGTTCACTTCAGCGGAGGGACTAATCGTGGGCGAGTTTTTGGAGCAATACAATCTTCCCTAGAATGTACGGTTAAGATTTGCTATCTCTCTGCCTGTCAATCTTTAATGTCAACAACTATCAGGCTGTACCTTCTCCGATTGCCTATCACGTGAAGTCAATCGGCGTCTGACTGATAGGGTTGAATCATAATAAAAGAAGCTAGAGTGTGATTTGTTCATAAGCAAATAAGTCGGATGTACACACTGTCTGCCTTATCATTTACATATCCAATGAATCGATCGCGGCCATTTTGAGGCCAACATTGAGTAACAGACAATCTACTGAGACAACGCTATTGTGTAACCGATAATGTCTCGTCAATCATTCTTCCGATTAGCATATCTTTCACTTGATATCAACATGGTATAAAATGTGGTCAATCCTTCGTGGTGCACCTCAGTGTCTCGCTCCATACGAGATGGTGTTACATATGGGAAAAAACGTCGCGCTGCTCTTGCTGGTGGTGTCCAGCTCGACGCTTGCCGTCTTTGGACAGCGATCAGCTGCCCATCCGGAATGGAACAATCGTGAATTTGCACCAGCGCCGGATACTTCCAGCCCTCGGGATGATTTGGTCGATCAGAGCTACCGTCTACCGACCGATACCGTCCCAACGCACTACACGATCCGTCTCCACACGGATCTGCACACCGGGAGCCGCGCATTCAGTGGTATCGTGGACATTGAATTCGACGTCATTGTGCCGACTGATGCGATCGTTGTGCATAGCCGTGATCTGCTGATCGCATCG
>AXCO02003259.1:0-27054 GCA_000473525.2 Anopheles melas | reverse complement strand
TCTTCCTTGTTTCATCATACTCAAATCGATCCAAGCACACACACACACACACGCATCCAGTGTGCTGCTACCGACCAGAGGGGGTCGGGGAGTTCCTCTCTTTCGACTTCATTTTTTGCCCGTTGGCCAATTTCTGCCCCGATGCTCCTTCGCGCGGCATCACCAGCTACTCACGTGTGCTCCTCCCTTCACCACTTCCCCACTTGCCTCGGGCTGATGCTTGCTGGGTACAACAGCATATTCGCTTTATCCTTCGGTACGCGGAACAGACGCGGGGAGGGTGCGGCAAGGGGAGGAACGCAGGTTGGTCGATCAGCTCTTGCTCAATGTTTCTTTGCCGTTTTTACCGGTTCGATTTCTCGGCGTTACAGAGTGCGATTCAGAGCACACACGCTTGCTTGCCACCTCCGTTTTCTTCACCGCCGCAGCAGGCCGGCCGGCGCTGCTTGCGAAACCCTTCCAGGCAACTGTCGATATGATGAACTAGTGGGTCGCTCGGCATACGTACACATATGCGCACGAGAGGTCGCACACGGTGTTTCCCACTGGAGTCGGCGGTGGCCCCAGCTCCGCCAGCGAAGAGTAAAAAGCGGCGAAATGCATTAATGAGCAGCGCGGTCTCTTCTTTTCCCTTTTCATGACTGCTTCCCACCTCGCTCGATCACTGTATGAGTGCGTGTGTGTTTTTATGCATGCATTAATGTGTGCGTTTTTGTGTCGTTCCCCATCGTCCCCAAAGTGGGGCGACAACACAACAAAAAAAAAACCAGAGGGACGGTGTAGAGCAAAATGGGCTTTTTGTGTTGTTGTGTGCGCGCGTTCGGGACGACTTCCAGTGCCAATCTTCCACAACCCGAGGAAAGGATCCCACACACACACACACAGACGATGCCGGGGAGAAGAGCCAAGAAGAGCAAAGATCAAGTTTCCTATTCCTAATGGGGCGGGGGGAGAGAGGGGGAAAGAGGCTAAAGAGAGAATGACTAAAGAGACCGCGAGATGCACAGGTGGAAGGAGAGAGGCATTTACGTCTTACGAATCGGTCAGATGGGAGGCACAAATTTGCACACATTCGCACCCTGCCATCTTTCTCGCCCGATCCACGAGTTCGTTCAAGCGGGGTGAAGGGGAGTAGCCCCACTCCATGAAGGGGTAAAAGTTCTCGATTCGAATCGATTCACACAGGCCAGCAGCACAGTGTATTCGACGTTGTCGGTCGCTTCGATTGCATCCTTGTTTTGCCAGCAGCACCACCACTACTACTACTACACCAAAACGCCGACCCGGTTCGACACTTGTCACAGAGCGTGTCGCAGTGTGTCCCGTCGCCGTCGACCAAAACGAACGTTTGTTTTTTTTTTGTTTCGTTCCAAAATCGAAACGGTTACGAGTCCGGCGGCGACAGCTTTTTTTTTTGTTTCGTTCCAAAATCGAAACGGTTACGAGTCCGGCGGCGACAGCGGATGCACATTCACTCACGTTCGTTCCCTTCGCCGCAGCAGACGGACCGACCCCGGGTGAGGGGGTTGTGCCGTTCGGGCAGGGTTGGGTGGCAGGAAGGGGGTTAAAATTTAGCAACGGCACATTTACACGCGGTTTTGAGGGTTAAGGGGTTAACGAGACCCCACGCCGATGTTTCGGCATCGGCATTTTCTACTGTTTCAACGTTCCCACCGCCTGTTTCTTATCATTTTGGAAACGACTTTTTGTTGTTGTCTCCACTGTTCTTCGCTTGTGCCCCGCTCCAGTGCACACCACAACACGACGCGGGGAAAATGAGAGGGGTTGAACAAATGATAATTAAAAAAAAAACAGTCCTTCCTGTTCTGATCTTTTACTACACAGCATCGTGCGCCAAAATGTCGTCGCATAAACGAAGCTTCGGCTGTCGACAGATGTGACCCGTTTTTGATGCAACTTGCAGCAAACAGCAAAACGTGCTACCCATGGCCATTAAACCCACCTAGCAAAGTGTGCAAGGCGTATGTTCTGTGCCTCCAGGAAGCCACGTTTATGTCAACAAGTGAACAGCTCTCGTTTTGAGCGAGGGTTAGGACTTTCGGCGGGGAAAAAGTACTTTAAAAAAATAATCAAGCGAATGAGGCGAAAAAACCCCTTTTAACTGCCGACAATTACTAGTGCAATGTATGCTTATTGGGCGAGAAAAGCTAATTGAATCTAATATCCATCGGTGCAGCTGGTTTACTACCATGCATCAATGGACAAAACATGTACACTGCACGCACAACACGAAAATGGTGCAAAAAAAAAACAAAAGAAAAGTATCCTAAGATCTTGTCTATACCTCTACATAAAAGCCATTTTCAAACTCTCGAGTGCCATTGCAAGTTACTTCCAAAGTTAAAATTCTTTAATTATTTAAACAAAATTACAACATCAACGAGTAAGCGGATGGTGGAGTATAATATAAACTTGACCATGCTTGTTAAGTGGTTTCATTTGTTTTATATGTTCCACTGCCTTTCAAACCACACACACTTGCGTACATAATTCGCGCTCCATTGATCACGAAAGCAAGCAACCACAATTTAGTACAAAAGAAGGCAATAAAAGAAACTAAAGGAGAGAGAGAGAGAGATGAAAAAAACTGGTAACATTCAGCTAACAACCCGCCGTTCGCGATCTCAATCTGCAACCCGCAACAGTCACCACATCTATCTGTGCGCCCGTGGACTCCTCCTTTCTCTTTCTATCTCTCTCTCTCTCTCTCTCTTTTTCGCTCCTTGGCCCATCACCATTTCCTTCGCACACGACCGTCCCACACAAATGTGCGCGCGCGTGTGTGTGGTGTTGGTAATAACTTCTTCAAAGTATACCCCACCACTAAAGGGTGTGGAGGGAAGAAGGGGGGGGGGGGGTGGCGGCTCCCGACAAAACAAACCCCGAACAAACGAAAGAAAGTAACCAAAAAAAAACCTACCCCAAAAGCACGATCATCGTACTGGCTCGATTGCGAACAATTTGTGACGAACAAACGCTCCTTCTACCTTTGCCTTCTCACACGCAACGTAGCATATCCACCCCAAGGGACGCTGAAAAGCGCACAAAACGCAACCGTTCGCTTGCTGATCATACAAGAGAGGGAGAGAGAGAGAGAGACAGTAAAAGATAAAAAGAGAGAGAGAGTGGATCAAAGAGGACATTATTCCCTCTGCAATTCCTTCTGGTAGCGCGCAGCGGGCCGACGAACCTTTGCGTGTGCACCAGGGCAGGTTGCAGGTACGACGATCGAAACGATCAAACCGAATCAAAACATCAAAAGAAGGACGTGCTTTTGCAAACAATAACCTTTCTCCATTTGATTGCACCCTTTCGGTACCGTTTCCGGTTTAGTTCTGTTCTACATTCCTATGCCGAATTTGGTTCAAACACGTCTCGCACAACAATGACCCAATCACTAATAGTGTGATTTACATTATCAACTATTGGCTGAGGTAATTAAATGATCAAAAGTAGATTTAGCATGATGCAAACAGAATCACAGGATCCATCACGTCACTTAAGTGATCTCTATTTCAAGATGCAAAAAAACGCAAGATGCCAAAAAAATGGCACAAGAAAAAGGAAGCGCAACCGAACCATCATCAACGCTATGCACCGCCCGCCAACCCACTTGGGCACTTTCTCTCTTCCTTCCTACCACTGCTACTCTTCCTGTGACTTCTCTGCGCAGAGGTCTTGCCGATATTCGATTCCCCCCGCGGGTGTGTGTGTGTGTGCGTTGGCCTCATTTCGCATTACATGCTGGTTTTGCAGTTCCTACCGATGAAGGACGGTTAAAGGGGGAGGAGGTGGGAGAGCAGCAGCGCGTCGTGATACCCTTTTGCAATTTGCAACATTTCGCCGGGCGACAGTTTGCGCAGCATCAGCGGTCGGAATAATGTATTCTGTTGCTTCGTCCATTGGCGTTCACTGCCAGCGAGCCTAACGGGATCGGACATTGCAGCGAAAAGGAGGCGGAGGAGCGGTTTTTTTGTTTCGATGACGGACTGCTTGCATCCCTTTAATTGTAACTGGCGCATATGTTTCTGTCCTTAAAAGGATTTGCGCTCTCGTGGGGGGAGAGCTTCTGTTTTCCTTTTCCTTCTCCGCTGCATACGGCAATACGTGCCGGGGTATAGGATCGACGCTTGTTTCCCATCGAATATTGATCCCTAAAAAGCAATCATAATTAATACGGCCGGGAGGAGCACCGCGGTGAACGATACTAAACGATACTGAAGGGCCGGCAAGTACATATTGCGACAATTCTTGCAGATTCAGCGTGGCCGTCTGGTTCCTTTTTTCATTTATTGGCATCGGTGGTGTGTTCGGTGGTTTGCACACTTGCACACCTGTTTGAATGCACAGTTTAGCCACACTGCGCTCCCCCACCGTTGCACGCATGCATTCGGCGTCGACGATGTTTCGAACTTTCGACACGTTTTCGTGCTTCTTTGCTTCGTGTGTCGCAATTATCGGGTGTTCCTTCTTTCGGGTTGAGGTGTGACGGCAAGACTGACTATGGCGTTGAACCACCTTAGACTATGCAGAGGCCACCTCCTTCGTGCCGTACGACTGGGTGTGCTTTGTCATTGATATTTGATGCGTTTTCCCCTCCATCTCGTACGTTTGTGGCGGGGTGGTGGGGGTAAGATAAGGTGCCGGTTCGATGAAGATTATGGTGACGCGCGTTGCCTTGGCGCCTGAAACCCTCCTACCTTCACGCACGCACACACGGCAGAACAGAGACACAAAGAGAGAGAGAGAGACAGAGAGTTAGTCAGAAATGCACACCCGGATGGTGTTTAGAGGGAAAACAAAGCAGCGTCGGTGACATTCACGAATTGGATCCGGTTGTGAGTATTCCTAATAAAAAGGGATTGTCAGCCCTAGACACATACACACACACGTACATGACCCGAGACACACTTTACGCAAGACAGCACATCTTCACAGGGTTGTACGGTGCCTTCAGGGAACATTCACGATGTAAAACAAACACATTTGTGGCTGCTTATTCGGAACTGTTCAAGTGGCAAGACACGCCGCACGGATTTACACTGCTCGCAAAACAACGCATACACTCTTCCTCCTTCTCGTGCTGTTGGTGCGTATAGCGGTGTGGTTACAGAAACCGCAGGCACACCACCCAACGCCACAGACGAATTTTTCAATCAGCACCACGGGCTATGCTTTTCCCAGAAACGGAAAACCTTGTGTGCAAACCTTGAACATCATCTAGGGCGCACACACTGCACAGCAACAACAACTCTTCTGCACACACACACGCACACACGCGCGCGCCCGCTAGGGCTTAGGTGAGGATGCGTTGATGCAATTGCACGGTCACACAGTAGAACAGAACCACGCCACATTCAAGTGCAGTCAAAGCACCATTTTACGTTCACCACGCACACGGGAGAATCACGCTCGTTACGTACAGTCGACCGTTTCGCGATGAACTTCCGTCTCCATGTATCTCACCACACAGCAGAAGGACGGCAAAAATATGAGCCTCTTCTTGTTTTGTGCTTTCGGACAGACACTTTCTTTCCGTACTTCAAAACGGTTTCGATCTCGCCCAGGTGACAGCTGGCTCCACCATTCGACAACGAGCTATTAACAAGACGTTAATAAGGTCTATTTTGGAAACCATTTGAACGTGTTTTGTTGTTTTCGAAAGCTAAAATGAACAACTTTGCAGTACTTAAACCAAAACAGGTCGGAGTACTTCAATTTACCTTCCAACACATACAATATTTTAACGAATATGTTTCGTTATTGCATTCGCTGTTTTGGGCTTGCCGTTTGTAGCGCCTGGGTATTTTACTGTTTTGCTTTTTTTTACTTGCTGCATTGACATTCAAGAAGCTGTCAGTCGCAGCGCGCACATTTTACGATCGCGTGGATGACATGTTTGCTTTCGGAAATGAACTACAATCGTTTGCTACGGGTTTAGCTTTTGTTTTAAACACGGAATTAGCGTAATAGTTAAGCGAAATTAAATACATGAAGAAATACACTGACTTACTTAATTATCTTGCAACGCTAACAACTTCACTTCACATAGCGCAAGCAGCAAATAATCACTGTGGAAGATGGTATACCGTATCAACCAACCATTTCCACTAGAATTAGAAGATGCTGTATCAGTAACGATGTATGAATTGAAATTCATGATCTACGAGGTCGATATCTTGCAACCATTTCCTCAATGGTGATCACACCGGAATCAATTGGTTCACATGGAAAAATCATTGACATTATAGTCACTCGCGTTCGCTATAATCAATAAATTCATCATGTCTGACATATTCGCAGCATCCGGCTAGGAATACACACATGCGGAATGTAAGTATAATAACAAGGTGCCGGTAGGTCCATTGTTACACAATCTTCCATGCGCCGCCAATGCTTATCCGCTATCACTTACCTTCGCCGGCGATAGACTTTGTCAGATTGAATGTTTGCCGCAGAAAATTCATTATTCTGAAAGGATAACCAAACAAACCATTAGAATACCGTCCCACTCATGCTCTGGTAGGTCACAGTACCGTCCTAGATTAATGGTTTCAGTCAGCGACGCGGATAATTTTCACCTGTTTTTCTCACACGCACTCACCGCAAACACACTCTTTTGTTTTGATAAATATGGCCAAGAAATCAACTCGCCAACCGGGGTATAGACGCAGAAAGCTCGATGTTCGAAATCGACAAAAAATGATTTCGAAACAAAAAGCCCGAAATGAGGAAGCGCTCTAGAAATGGAATTTGATTTGGATAATTTTTGCTATTTTGATGACCGTGATCGTTATCAAACGATAACACTAAAATATCGCCAACCGCACTATGTGGTTCTCGATGCGAATGCGAAACAACTCAATTAACCTCATCAAAATGCTTTCCCGTTTTGCCTAAAGCTCTTGAAAAATAATCATAAATCACAATCATAAACCATCATCGTCATAGTCAAGTCTATAGAAACACTAAATTGTTTTATCGGAAGCTTCGTATAACAAAATTTAAAAGTACGTTCGATTAATGTAGTAATACTTTTATACTTGCGATGTAGAAGATAATTATAAAATTTGGATGAAACTAAGTGAAATCAATTGTACTCATAAATCAAATTATGATCAAAGAGTGAACGTAGATAAGAAAACATAAAAAATCATTTATGAATAGTTGAACGTTTCGCACTTTTTTTGGGATTAGAATGGTTAAAAAGCACAAAAGGATGTTTGCATCTAGCGCTGGGATATGCTCTCACGCATGATCAATCGAACCAAGAACCGTATCCTTGTTTGTAGCGATAGGAGTAAATAGCGTATTACAAAAACAAGAACCAATTGCTACCTCTTTTGCGCAGACGATAGGATATCGTCGTCCTGACACGAACTTTTTACGAAGGGGATTGCGTTTTAGAGCTCGCGACACTCGCAGGATCCGCGGACGCCCTTGCACGTCCTGCTCGTACGTGCGCAAGGATATGTGGCGGATAAAAGAGAAAACACTATATGCGCGCCGACGTGCTGACGAAAAACTGCCAAGTGGAATCACGAACCCTCGAACTCGAAGGTGCAACGCAACCCTGCAGGCCAGCTTCTGCTCAATTGTATTTCGGCAGTCCTCCGTGTGCGTGGTGTGCGTCGCTCGCTCGCTCTTGGCTCTTTTTTTCTATCGGTCAACCACTACCACCATCCCCATACTACGCCGCATCATCACACATCCGTGCGCGCATCCGTATTGATTGCGCAAATAGCGAGGTTTGTAAAACCGTGAGCAGCAAGAGTGAAAGAGAACGGAGCACACAGTAAAGTGTACTCCCGCAATACACACGCCACACATACATACACATAAACACACACACACACACACACACACACACACACATAGTGAGCGATTGTGTTCGAATAGTTTGTAGCCGTGTGTGCATAGCGCGGCAGTTTGCAGCAGCAGCATAGAATTGGTCATCTCGTTTGTGTAGGTTTAACGAAGGCATAATTCACCCGTACACCGCACGCGTGTGCAGCAACGGGGCTTTAAAGCGTTTGCGTTTGTTGGAGCAAAGTGACGTTTGTGAGCTAATCGTGATCAGAAAAAGGAATAATTTCTCGCTACAAAGTATCGCCTGACTTAGAGCATCAAAGCGCATAGGGGCAAATAGGCAGCACCAAGCAGTACCAACACACCATCAGCAGCAAAGTACGTGTACGAGTGTGCGTTGCGTGTGTGTGTGTGTGTGTGTGTGTGTGTGTGTGTGTGTGTATCGTGTGTGAAGTAATAGCTGATCGTAGTGTTGGTGCGCTTGGGAATAGTGCGTGCAGTTGACGCGTGTGTCGCGCGAGTATAGAAGAGCGAGAAGCACGGCGAATGGGTGTGATCTCTCGCTCGTCGGAAGGAAGTGAATGTTCTAATCCCATTTGGCAAAGCGAATAGGCAAGATAGCAGAAGTGAGGCACAGAGCGAACGAGAGAGGCAGATAGCTAGCATCCGTCGTCGCGTTTGTGTGTTGGTTTTTCCTCCTCTCTGGCAGCAGCCATTTTTTTACCACCCTACTACTCTACCCTACAGGGCAGCCAGAAGCAGCCAGAAGCAGCAGCAGCAGCAGCAGACATCGAAACACGCTCGAAGGGGGGTGAGAAAAGTTGTGTTCTGTCAGCTTGAGCATTCTTCGCTGCCATTACACACATTTGTTCCGTGCGTTCGGCGCTGGCAGTACCCCGTGTCCCGTGTGTTTGTGCCCCGGTCATCGGTCGGTGTCTGTCCGTCCTGCGTGTGTGCAAAGTGCAAAAACCGCCCCAAAAACAGTGAAATAGTGTGCAACCGAACTGAAGCGGTGCGAATTTAGTGGTGAAGTGTTTTCCCTTTTCCCGTGTGGCCCATCACGAAAGAACACGCGCGTGTCGTCTTGTCTTCTAAACACCGTCGTCGTGTCGCTCTCTCTCTCTCTCACACATACACATACAGACACGACGTATCGTACAAACGCACTGATCGGCTAGGCCAACAAACCTTCTAAGGAGGTGTGTAACGGGTTTTTTTTAACGCTAATCTCGCTCTCTCTGGTCTGTTAGCCCACACCCAACAAACACACACCCTTGGTTAGCTCCCGTGCGCTTGGCCGCGGGACCACTTGAAACAGCCTCAAAATTACGACCGTAAACATGACGAACAAGGTGCTGGCGGCGGTGCAGGACCTCCAGAAGCAGCAGCAGCAGCAACAACAGCAGCAGCAGCAGCAACAGCAGCAGCAGCAGCAGCAACAGCAGCAGCAGCAGAATGGCGCAAACGGCGGCGGTGGTGGTGGTGGTGGTGAAGCAGGCCAAACGGTGGCCGGCGGTGCGGCGGGCGGCGGTGGCCAAAGCTCGGACAACAACTCGCGCACCAACCTGATCGTGAACTATCTGCCACAGACAATGACGGAGGAAGAGATCCGGTCGCTGTTCTCGAGCGTCGGCGAGGTGGAAAGCGTGAAGCTGGTGCGCGACAAGAACGTCATCTACCCGGGGCAACCGAAGGGGCAGAGCCTCGGGTACGGCTTCGTCAACTACCACCGGCCGCAGGATGCCGAGCAGGCGGTGAACGTGCTGAACGGGCTGCGGTTACAGAACAAGGTGCTGAAGGTGTCGTTCGCCCGGCCCAGCTCGGAGGGCATCAAGGGTGCGAACCTGTACATCTCCGGCCTGCCGAAGACGATCACGCAGGAGGAGCTGGAGACGATCTTCCGGCCGTACGGCGAGATCATCACGTCGCGCGTCCTCATCCAGGACGGCAACGACAAGCCGAAGGGCGTCGGCTTTATCCGGTTCGACCAGCGCAAGGAGGCGGAGCGGGCGATCCAAGCGCTGAACGGTACCACACCGAAGGGGCTGACCGATCCGATCACGGTCAAGTTCTCGAACACGCCGGGCCAGAATGCGGCGGCCAAGGTGGTGCAGCCGGCCCTGCCCGCCTTCCTGAACCCGCAGCTGACGCGCCGGCTCGGCGCGATCCACCATCCGATCAACAAGGGGCTGGCCCGGTTTTCGCCCATGGGCGGGGAGGTGCTGGACATGATGCTGCCCGCCGCACCCGCCAACGGCTTGAACGTGGCCCCGTCCGGTGGCTGGAGCATATTCATCTACAATCTCGCACCGGAGACGGAGGAAAACACGCTGTGGCAGCTGTTCGGCCCGTTCGGTGCGGTGCAGAACGTGAAGGTCATCAAGGATGCGGCCACGAACCAGTGCAAGGGGTACGGGTTCGTGACGATGACCAACTACGAGGAGGCGATGCTGGCCATCCGGTCCCTCAACGGCTACACGCTCGGTCAGCGCGTCCTGCAAGTCAGCTTCAAGACCAACAAGTCAAAGTAAATTGATTCTCCTTTCTCTCTCTCTCTCTCTCTCTCTCTCTCTCTCTCTCTCCCTCTCTAATCGTTTCATTCAACATTTCAACACATTTCAACGTACAAGCGAAAAATACTCCATTCCCCTTCTCCATGCTTCTTTTCCGCTACGCCTTTTTGGCCCTACAGGGCAATTTGATCCGTACGACACCCACAATTGTGCATTGAATAATTCAGCGGCTTGTTGCCGTCTGACGAGAGGCTGTGGTACGCCGAGCCTTTTTACCCACCTGCTCGCTCTTTCTAGCTCAAGTCTATGCCGCTCCCCGCTCCACTTATTTCCCGCTTTTGCTAACTCCTATTTGCACTTGCTCCTGAGCTGAACAGCAAAAAACAACTAGAACCTTTTATAGTGTCGCTTGCTTGGATCCCTCCATAACTGTCAGTTTGACATGATATATTAAACTGGCCGTTCGGTGGCAGCAATGTTTACCCAATTGCTCCTTTTTATTTGGAGAAAGCAAAAAAAAAGTTCAAAAGAGAGCATTACATTCGGTTCAATCTTATCGGGGCGATCGACACCAGCCACTTCTGCTACTTACTGCTGGACGTTTGATTCTGTCATCAATACTTCCCTGCATCTTTTACTACTCCACAGCTCCGCTTTACTGTACCCGCTGCTTCTAGTCCTCCTCCACCCAATCAGACACAACCTCACAAACACACATACACAAACGCTTCTCGCTCGGTGTCCCATTCAATTTCATCTAATTTAGTGCAATTTCGTCCACCCTCCCTCGGGTGGAACGGCAGCACACCGTGCTCTTTGGCTCGCTCCGAGCGAGCGCTCTTGCTATTCCCCCCCGAGCCCTCACCCCGCTGCTGCCCCCGGTGTGTGAATCCGTGTCATGTAAATATAATAAATCCAACGTTCCTTCCTTGCTTGCTCCACGATCAATTTCAGCGGCGGCCATATGGGTGAAAACTAAAACGGGGGGCACAGCCGTTGAAGAAACGAACACCCAGAAGCCATATACTCTCTCACATCCCTCTTACCCTACAACAACAACTACAACTACCACTACTACTACGCACAGACACGGTACAGTACAAGAAGGTGTACAGGCAAAGGATGCTGCAGGGTGACCACAGAATGATGGAGAAGAATGCAGCGCAAAGGAAGGAGCTAAAGCGTGAGTTGTGCGAAACGGGGACGATCGCTGTCTCTATGTCTGAACACATTGGCACAAATGAGCGGTGGCGGTTATAAATTTCCTACATAACGAGGGTTGTGCTATATTTCCCACTACTTCTTTTCCGTATATCCTCGCCGGAGATTTGTTGGCGGAAAATGCTGGGGTCTGTAGACGACTTTCTCCTCAGGCTTCCCCCTAAACCCGACAGTCAGTAGCGTAAAAGAAAGTACACAAGAGCGTGTTGTTCGCTGTTGTCCTTTCAACTAACCAACTGATATTTGCTATTAGTATCTGTTGTCTAATACATTTTTAACCCAAATGTCACTAATCTGTCTAAATCCAAGTAGAATTTATAGTTCCCAGTCTTCTCGGTTCTTCTTCATTTGTAACCCCTAACAATGTAATGCTCTCTTTTGTCTCTATATCACGCTCTCCTTGTAGTTCGGGTAGAGTGCAATAGTACGTAACTGTTTAATGCAAATCACAATAACAGCACTTAATAACAGAGCGTGCTTATCAAATGTCCATTGGAGGAGTTCGCGCAATATTTTTCTAATCAAATTTACTTATCAACAACAATACCATTTTCTTCTAACCCCACGCTAAATGATATATTTTTCTTTCTCTCTTCAACTCCCTCCCTTCCCCCATTTAGTATGCAACATTAAAGGATGGCAAACTGTTGGGCGCAAATAGCAGGCAAAAAATCACTGAAACTGTAACAAAAAAAAAAAAACAATCCAAAACCACACACTATTAGCCGGACAGTAGAGAGCGATTGGTGAGTGTGCGGGTGGCGAAGGTCTGGAGTGAAACCCCGTGAACCGCAGCAGCAGCAGCAGGTAAACCCCATTAAACTAGCATTTCGTCGATATGTTCGAAGCTGTACGCTCGAAGAAGAGAAGGGAAAAATAGCAAACACTGATAAATGCCGCCACGCGTTTAAAAGCTTCAAACAGTACAGTCCTCACCCTCTAATCAAAATGCAGAATGCAAGTGCGAGCACCGTTGCAAGTGTTTTGAATTGGCGGTTAAGAAGCGGACCTACTTTCATCAGGATGGCAATTAACATCGGTGCATCTGTACAAGGAAAGCAACACCTACACACAAGTGCTGCAGCGAGCGAGAGAGAGAGAGAGAGAGAGAGAGGGTAGTGTGCAGGTAAACTTAAATCTAGTCAAAACTCCAGCAATGGAAAGAAGCAACACGAAAGCGTCAGGTGACCTAACATTGGAGACAATTTAGAAGGAATAACTATCCCCCGGCAGAAAGAGAGAGAGGGAGAGAGAGAGAGAGAGCAAGTGGCATGCAGAGATGAAACATGCAAGATATGTTTTTTGCCTATATTTTATAAACTCTAGGTTTTTTTTTATATATAAAAATATTATTAGTATACTGTACACAGGAAAACATGTGCATTTTTCTAAACGTTTGCTACCAAAAAAAAACACAAGATGGGTAAATGGTAATGATAAACGAAAAACATACACACCAGCCACTCGAGGACAACAGCATATACCAGAAGGAGGTAGTACATCACAAATGAGCTGATTTATATTGATATCGTTGCAATAGTGGTGTAAGGAATAATTTGAAGAAAACAATCCTTTACCGGCACATGCAATATATACATATATTATTACCTTTCGTTTACTTAGGAAAATGCTTTGAAAAACAAAGTGTGGACGCACTGTTTGTTCGGCAGTGCAACCCCGTGCAACTCGATTGTCGAAATAGTCTATTCAGTTTAGCACTATGGCCCCGGTGGACGATAAAAGTATATGCATATATGTATATCGCTATAAACAGATTGCAGGGGAGGGGAAATGCTGGAATTAGGAGAATTTTATTTATTTGCTTAACTTATTTATTTGGGATAACTTGTAGGAAAAGGCAAGAGGCGCATAGACAAATGCATCACGTGTGCGTGGTAGGGGGTTTTAGAGGAATTAAAGGGCTTGTCACGACACAACATCCACTATTACACTTGCTGCTGCGTAGGCGAAAGTACGATCACTTGCGATCGCGAACCCACAGCAGGGGTTCGCACGGAAAGAGGAACAGTAAATGTGCGGTGTGTCTGATTTTAATTCATCCCCGGACGACGTCAAACCAGTAAAACGAGCCTAAGAAAATGTCCCTTTGGCAATCAAAAAAAGAGGAACAATATGGCATACAAACACGATTCGAATCACATAGCGGGAGATAAGCAGTGTACGACGGCAGCGTGTGCAGTATATACAGGATTATCCAGGAGTTCTCACAGGTGTCGGACACTTTATTGACTCTTTCTTGTGTGAAATGAACTTAATGTAATGGGAATTGGACTCTATAGCACCCTTGTTGGACAAATCCAATAGCAATTTCATGCCTTTGGAACAAATCCCAAAAAGGGTGCCATAGAATCCAATTATCATCATATGAAGTTCACTTCCCGTAAGAACGAGTCAAGGAAGTGTCCCACAACTCTGAGAACCCCCGGGAAAACCATGTAATGATTACACCTAGTTCGTTTTCTTTGAACGGCATATTATGAATGCAGCACCACTGATGAGCACATTTACACGCTGACAGACATGGGCATGGGCGCATATATTACACACACTCTCTCTATGCAGTTAGTATGAGCATATTGCATACCACAGCAAATGGACACCCATCACACCACACATTTAACAGCTGATCTCAAACAGACGCTAGTATAAAATGATGTCAGCGTAAAAGGTAGAAACTAATGACGGAGAGGGCTTGTCAATGCATCGTCAAGAAAAAAAGGAGGCCGTTATATATGAAGCGCAGAACCCTTAAATCCGAAGTAGTGCACGAGGCGCACTCTATGAGATGAAAGCAGACAAGCAGAAAGCAAAGAAAAAACAAAACAAACGAAAACTAAACAGAACGTACTTAAGTAAAAACAAACACGTACTAAAAAGCAAACGATTCCGCCGGTGAAGCGCTGGTGGCGAAAACTTACTGTTCTTCCCCGTTAGGACAGAGAGAGAAGAGAGAGAGAGAGAGAGAGAGCAAGGGAAAAAACTTGAAGCACACATTCAACCGTGTTCGCCAATATGTTTGCGGTGAATGCGGTGATCCTCTATTCCTCTCGATTTGTCCATCCATTGAATTTTTGATCTCAACCAGAACGCGAGAGTCTCGAGAATGTTTAAACAAACAAGTGGAAACGATAGAAACATTATACTTTTAGTGTTATGAAAACGGGAAATGGCACAAACAGCTTTCTTCCCCTTCCAGAAGCACATTACTCTAATCTAGTCGAATGCTGATGAAAAGGGCAAGAATTTAGAAGAACTGGTAAAAGAAGAAAGATGAGCGTGTATGGATGTAAGCGATCAAGAAAGCGGGGTAGAGAGAGAGAGAGGGAAAGCATGAGGGACAATGGATCGTAAGCATTCTAGTGTAATCTACTTATATTGACTCCTTCGAACTGCTCGTGCTACTTTGAATGTTGAATCGCAGTGAGTAAAACCCACCACCACGTTTGGAAACATTATTTGAGATGCGACGATACATACATAGCCTCGTCACGAGCAGGAAAAGTTGTTTATAAAATTCCATGTTTTACTTGATGATGGATAAAAAAGGAGAACTTAGCAAAACCACGTACACATACACACACACACACACACACACAAAACACGAACGCTGCAATGCAAAATGGAGAAAATATCGATCTCAATTGTGTAATGAGCTGATCTGGTCCTTTCCTTCCGACAGCTTCTCTATGTTTAGTTTTACTTTTATTCTCGCTCTCTTTCCCTCTCTCTTTTTGCGCTTCTTTGCACGCAAAACCAGGCAAGCAAGCAATCCTTTCGCGGCCAAACCACGTGGCCACAGAGCAGTTTACTTATACACGGCTCAATCTTCTAATAACGTACCACTCCACTCTCTAGCAAGGAACTCGCACAGCGTGAAGCATTTTGCGCTGGGGGGAACTACACCTTTTTTGTTTGGCTCTACTGGCTAAGCCCTGGGACAGGACACTCTGAACCTTGGGCCATTTATTTTTTTCTTTTTTTCCTTTTAGTTCGATACCAAAAGTGGGAAAAAGCAGCAGCAACAAACAAAACACTCACACATACCAGCCACAGTGTGTGTGTGTGTGTGTTACGCAGGCAACAAACCACAACAAAAATGGTGTTGAACACGAATATCGCACAGTAATTTTTAAGCAAAGTGTTGAAACAAACCGAATCCCTCCCTCCCTCAGCAGCGCATTTTGTGGGCGAATGGCGGAAGGGAGAGGCAGTGAGGGAGAAAAAAATGTTATATATGGTATATAATTATTATTCTACATGCATATTATATACATGCTCCTTGCTCTCCCCCGACACCCGTTTGGTGGGGAGGGAAGCAGTTGTTTGGGAGGGGGGTGGGGGGGTGGCGGCAAACGTATAGTCAAAGTGTGTGCTTGCGTGAGAAGGAAGGAAACAGGAAAGCATGAAAACCATGAAATGAAAATACTCTTTCTTAGGAAAAACTAAAAAAAACAACTTTCAAACCGCAGAACAAGCAGCAAATGTAACGTAAAAAAACATAGTTTTGACGATTATTAAAGCAACAATGGTCCTGCAAAGTGTTAGAAAAAATAATAGAGAGAAGGAAAAATCCTTGAAAATAATGGTATTATTCTCCCCCCCCCTCCCCCTTCTTCCCCCCTTCGTAGCATAGACGTACTAATTAGTATTGAGAGCAGATGGGAATCGGAGGCATCGATGAGGATGTGTGTTTGCTGCTTCGGTTTTTTGGAAAACCGGAAAGGGCTAACTAATGTAAGGGTAAACTGTGTTTAGATATAAATTATACACATAAACACATCCACGCACACAAAAACACACACACACATACAAAAGCACCCACTGCAGAGTTGACATTTGATACCCGAATTAATCAAGCATACATTACGAGCAAAAGCAAATAAATCATGATTATATGTACAGTAAAAACACGCAAACGCAATGAGCCAAACACAGCTCACATACAAGGACAGGTACGGCCAGAACCCCCAGGAGCGATATACGGTGAAAATGGGTAGCTTGTTTACTCTCTAGCAGCAACATAGCCAAATGTCCTGTTTGAGTTCCTTTTTCCTCTGTGAGTTATCAAGCAATCGAGAGAGCGAGAGAGAAAGGAAGACATTCTACTCTTGTTGTTTCTTTTTTTTGGAATGGGATTGAAAATATTACATTTTTTAAACAATTGTTTTCAATTGTTCTGCGCCGATTGTTGTTTGCTCCAACAATTCACCAACAATGGAAGTAGCGGAGTATCAAAATATGCTCCCGACTTCTTCCCCTATGCCCTACGGCCCCTACTATACGCATGCAGTGCACGAGAGTTTGTCAGTTAAAGTTTTGATTGACTGAAACCTTCAAACGATTCCATTTAAAGCTGTGATACGAAAACTCTTCTTTGTAAGCCACCTCCCTCCTTCCCAACCCTAGTTGCATCTTCCGCTCGTATAAGCATGCGGATGTTTCCAGCTCACGGGTGTTCCGTTTCCCCGTGGATGACTGGGTGGGGAAGGGGGGGAGACTCATCATCGAATCCTGCCCACCGGTTCCACTCACAGGACCAGTGTTTTGTTCTGGTTTAGCGTTGTTTTCATCATTGTTTTTTTATGATTTGCTTTATTTTGTTTTTTTACTCTCTGGGGTAACTTTTTTCCCTCCCAAAAATATCCCTTTCATCTCACTCGGCTTATGCTTTTACACCCTTTTTATACTTTTGTCAAACTTTACTGTTTTATGTTGCCTCATTCTCTCTAACACTTCTCAGTGGTGGTGTTTGAAAACAACAACAACATTGGTACTTTTGTTTAGCTTTTCGTTTGTTTTGTTTTTTTACTTTCTTATGAGTTTTCATTTTCTTTTATCTTTTGCGACCAAAACTACTAAAATGTGACATCATCTTACTTTAGTGTATTGGGTTTATAACGAGGAAGAATGTTTTAAGATTGTATTAGACAGCCCAAAGAATGAGACGAACCACATGGTCAAAAAAAAAAAAAAAGCACGGACACAGACGCTACTACAAACAAAGCAACTTGGAATGAAAGGAAAAAAAAGTGGTGTCAACAATTGAACAAGTGAAGTAGATAATAAGAAGAAAACACACAAGAAACGATTACTCGAAACAGTAAATAATCCGTTTCAGATACCAAAAACAACAACAACAACAACAACAACAACAACAACAAAAGTAGGAATCAGAAGAAAGAAAGAAAAAAAACTACAAAAGCATTATGCAAAGGAAGATAGGAAGAGTGTCGTCCTAGGCAGGACGTTGTGGCGCGCGATGTTCAATTCACATTCGATTCTACACAACACTTTCACGATTCGCGTAATATTACCCGGGCCCTCCCTTTTAGTTAATGCTTTAGTTTGTAACACAAAACTTTTTGTTTATTTAGCGTGAAAATCAATGTCTAATCCTATTCGTGTGTATTAACGTTTTCGTGAGTTTCGTTTGCAATTATGGTTAAGGGGATTTATCATCGTGTTTTATGATTTTTATTTTTTCTTAACACAATTACGATGCGTGTCAGTCTTTCTTCTTTTTTTTAAACAGATATATTATTTTTTTTCCAACTATGATGGTACCCACTGTCTGTGCTATGGGGGTTTAAGATTTCGTAGTGCATAATTGTGAGGAGTGGTAAAAGAGGGCCAGCAGCGTGTGTTAGCGACACAGGATGGAGCTCTTCTATAGCAAGTAATGATAGAGGAAGAAGAACGAGAGGTGTGTGCAATAGAATGTTCTTTAGTTTCCGTCTTATACACTGCTACTATTACTACTACTAGTATACTACTACTACTACTACTACTACTACTACTACTGCAAACAACTACCACTACTCTGCCGCTTGTAATCTTATCCAGCTAATTATTTATCGATACCATCTGTGTAGTATAAGGTATTAGTGTTTATTTTGCTCTCCTCATCATTTCGAAGCGCACACATTGCGCTTGGGCTTTCCAAGGGACCATTGTTCTGAGGATTGACGCGACTGTGGAGAAGAAGAAACGTGCGTGTGTGTGCTCGAGCGCCCGCGATAGAGTAACATTGATTGGTTTGATTTTTTTGTTTGTGTTTAATTTTCCTTTCTTTCTTTCTTTTCTCACTAATTTACAAGATGCTAGAGAGTGTGTGACTATTTATAGTAAAAAAATATTATTATTTTTATTGCGAAATAAATCGATATATTTTATCCAGCAGCCCTGTGCTGTGTGCGCTGGGGATGTTTGCAAGATTTTCTTTTATTATTATTTATAGCCCTAAATAAACACACACACACACAAACACACTGAAGTATCCAATCTGGGACGTGCAGTTGTAACAAGCAATAGTGAAACATAGAAAGAGAGCGAGAGCAGATGAGTGAGATTCGGGCAAGAAGAAGCAGCAAGAGGCATTACTAACTGATTCCTTACTAATAATATTGTAGTTTTTTGCAAGCAAAAGCCCAAGTATCACAGCTGTGTACACAAGTGAGCTGCGGGGGGGGGGGCAACCTTTCCCCGCACCACACTTCCAGCACAATATAAGTCACGAATTTAAAATGAGTGTGAACATGTTCAAAATAGCACTGGAAATGCAGAGAAGTAAAGTTTGCAACGAACCACACACCACCGTCGTATCTGGAGCGGTTCATACAGAAGAAAGAGAGAGAGAGAGAGAGAGAGAGAGTTTGGTTTGGTTTTTGTACAATTTTCTTCTAAAAATCCGTTTCCGTTCCATTTTTTTTTCTACCCGATGTTCTTCTACTGTGTAAATAATTATAAATTATTATAAACCCAACAACCCAACAATCCAAATAGCTCGATGGCGGGTGGTGGGGAAGAATAATCAAACTCTAAGCTGGTAAAAACGGCAAACATAGAACACACAACCCACACAGCCCACAGAAAAACAAGAAAAAATACGCCAGGGGAAAAGAAATAATACACCTTCATATATATCATAATAGAGCAGCAGCAAAAAAAACAGAAGCAAAGAGAAAAATAGAGCGAATAGGTGTGGCGGCGAGGAGTCCCCGATAACCTGGCAAGACAAGCAGCCGATTAAAAAAAAAAGGAAAAAAGGGGAGAAAAGCAAACAACAGAACAAAAATAAAAATCTTATTATTTAAGTACGTATTCGTTTTTGATTTCCTTTCTTATCATCAAACGTTTTCGGTTTGTTCTTGGTCCTGATTCGGTTTTCTCTCTTCGGTTTTTCGTCTGTTGTGGTATTTAAAATTTTTACACACACACTAACCATTACATACATATATTAGACACACACACACACACACACACACACACACACGCATACACATAGCACACATTGTTTGTATTAGTAGTTTTTCAAACAACTAGTACAGTGTACAAGCAAAGACATTCCTTTAACGATCATCAACGCTCGATCATCGACATGAACGATCGCTCCATTTGGTAGGACGAAGGATAAGGATGAGGGCCACGTGCTGCTGTTGCCTATCGTTCAAAATTAGGACACGCACAACCGTACAACCCAAACCAGCTACACAAACACAGATACGTGCAGGCAGCGACATTCCAAGGACATACACGACACACCGACACTGTACAAGCAGAAGGTGTATACAAACAGACCAAAACACCCTCTCTTCTAGTGTTTCTTGTTTTACCATTGTTGGCACCCAGTTTGGTTTTTGTTTTTGGTTTGGTGAGTCGTACTTCAAACTAAACAGCACCGATCCGTGTGTGTGTGTGTGCGTGTCCGTCTTTCAATGTTTTGTGAACGTTTGACATACACACACACAGCTCCAAACTGCTCTGGGGCCAGCCAGCTCCAAACCACTTGTGTGCACTTGCAATCAAAGTTTGTGTGTTTGTGTGCGTGCGTGTGTGTGTGTGTGTGTGTGTGTGTGTGTGACAGAGAGTGTGTGTTTCCTTCTTATGTTTGGGCAACCATAACTGCAACAAGTTAACTGCGTGGCCTTCCCATTTGGGCTCTCTTTCCTATCATCACGCGCGCGAACATTTCACATGATTTTCCGTTCGATTGTTTCCATTGTTTCGTTCTCCATTCTCTGCGCTGCTAAAATGCTTTGAGACTATTGTTTCTCCTGTTTCACACCGTGGTTTTCTTTTTGCCTTCTTATCTCGAACCGTGTGTGTGTCTGTGTGTGTGTGTGTGTGTGTGTGTGTGTGTGTGTGTGTGTGTGTTTGTGTGCGTGTCCTCTATTTGGGTGCCCCAGTGTCCAAACGTGTCTTATGTTTCTTCGGTTCACTCACATACAAACACATACACACACACGCTCCCCGAACTACTACCCCCTGGTCCCTGGTCGGCTGGTTAGTCTGTCTTCAAAATGATCTGAACCGCCATCACCCCCCAAAAAAGTAAATTAAAAAACATAATAACAAACAAAAATGTCTCCATCTCCGTCCCCACTATGCCAACCAACAATCCGCGGCCATGTTGTTTCCGGTACAGAGTTATTCGTTCGTTCTTCGTACGTTCGTTCCTTCGATTTGCGCTCTCATTTCATTTGGTCTTTTGGGTTCCATTTGTTGTGTCTGTTTCGGTTGTATTTGTGGGTAAGTAAGTACTGTTATTCTTTCTCTTACTTTCGATTCCATTTTATTCTGCTTTTCAAAATATGTATGATATTCATGATTGTATGTGTTGTTTTTCTTTTATGAAGCATATCAAATATATAAATATTGTTTTATTAATTGTATTTTGTAAAAGTAAAAACAAAACACACCACCTTCAAACCTCTAGCACCAACATAAAGTCTCTCTCTCTCTCACACACACACACACACACACACAAACACCCCCACCCCCCCCCCCGCCCCCCCCCCCCCCCCCCCCCCCAAATACGACAGATAACAAGTGAATAGGGAAAAAGAGAAGATTATACTAGGACTAGTAGAAAATGACACCACACAAAGTGAAAACTCGCCATCATTCTCACATACAAATAGCAAAACACTACCAAGAAAACAAACAAACAAGCAAACTCACAATGTAATCAAGCAAGTAGTAAATTTCGTTTCTTGGAAGAATAGAACACAAACAACAGCAAACAACGCATTTTCACAACATCACTACTGTTCCACACAGAACACCATCCCTGCTTGTTTTGTATCGTTGGGCATACACGTTTCCTACCAAGAGCTAGGTTTAGTAAATTCTTTACTGTATACACTTTGTTTGTATTTTTAAAAACAGTATCGTTTAGTGCAAATTGTATGATTTTTTTTTCTCGGTTTATCGCTACTTCGAAAGCATTCAAAGCAAGCAGAGAAAAACTATTTTGTGGTACCATTTTCCGAATGTTTTTGTGTTTTGTTTTTTAGTAGTTTATAATCGCTTTGATTGTTTATCGTATTTGTTAGTACTTTCTATTATTGTTCAAAACATTGCCTCGAGCATCATATTTGATCAAACCTCAATCGTTTGTTTCCCAATTGCCTTCTCTTCACTTACGACGCGCGAAAGCAACGCATGCCGCGCCCAGTCCAAGTTCAATCCCTCAGCAAAATCATTCCATCTATCCCAAAAGAGCAACATTTTGCATCCTGCAACTTGCCTTGGTCAATGTGTTTCAGTGCAGCTGTATATTATTAGTTTCAATCTAGTAACGCCTCACTTACTCTTCCTTCCTTTTTTACACTCGGTGTGTGTGTGTGTGTGTGTATATGTGAGAGTACGTGTGTGCGTGTGAGAGTTGTTCGTTTGTTTTTTCATGTTCTTACTACTTCGTTTCACTGTCATTTACTGCTTTTGTTCACGTTTACTATTTACACCATTCTAAATAGTCACAATTATTGTTACTCTTACTTACAGTACTGCTCTTTCATTTACCATTACGGTCATACGTTGTTAGCTGTGTACTTATTGTTGTCATTATTGTTCCATATATCTATATTATGTTTCTCTGCCATCGACTGGACTGGCCACAGTATAGCAGAGTGCAGCCCTACAGTGCTTGCCGTTGCTGCTGCTCTCTATTGCCTTCTTTTCAGTTCTGTTTTTGCTGCGAAAGTTATTTGATTTTAGCAGTTTCTTTTTTTGTTTGTTTGTTTGTTTTTTTTTTGCAAGTGCAGTTTTATACCACCCTAAGTCTGTCTCATTTTCATAATCAGATAATTTGTTTGTTTGTTTGTTGTTGTTGTTGTTTTCTTTTCACTTTATTTTCAGCAGCCAGTTCAGCCGTTCAAGCGATTTTGTGAAAAGCAGTTGTTCAAAAAAGGGCAGTACACGGCTTTTGTACATACCAGAGAAAATAGGATGTAATGCAGTGAAAATCGAGGATTGTGGCGAGCATGCATGTATGCATTTAAGCTAGCTGGGCATAGTTTGTACGCTAAATTATTGCAACTTCCAAAACACTTTTCCATTCGTTAGTTGTTGAAATTTTGAAGTGTTCTTGTATCAGACTTGTTACAGCAGTTTTAGTAAAGGAAAAAAGCGGTGCGGTATTGTGACAGATTTTCAAAGTTAGGAGGCAACGTTGTGTACAAAATGTGTCTAAATCTGTTTGCCTGATTGTAGACAATTGTTTGTGTGTGTGTTTTTTTTTAATGTTTGATTGTTTGTACAGTGATTGTCCCCTTCTATCGATTAACAGTGAGCACTACTTTTGGTTTGTGTTAGTTATCATCATTGTCCAGTGGCTGTGAAAAAGTCGTCTGAAGAGTTAATTTTCGTTTGTAACACAACATACAACGGTTTGTTTTGCAAGCGAACAAATGCCAAACGATTAAAACGCAGGCTGCTGCAACCCCCCTTTTTCGACGTCCATAAAAAAAGGCCAGCCAAATGTTTGAAAAACAAAGACTGATTACCAATTATATGATAGCCGCGTATATAGATAGCTAAAAGCAACTGTTGTAGCGGCACGAAAGTGCTGCCACAGGCACGTGAGAATCATTATACATAGACAAAAGGACGTAAACCATATCTCACCGATAGTACAAACGTACAACAGAAATGGGGGAAAAAAATCGTGTTTATCGTGAAGAGCGAGAGCAAAAAACCGTAATGCCAAAACTCTGTATCATAGCAAGTAAAAACAAAAAGAAGTATGAAATATGAACGTTTTGTAGTCGTTTGTTTTATTGTGGTGCGACATGCAGCCAACAAGTAACGTTGAGTAGAAAGAAAATTCTAACTTACACACATTACCAAACTGGGCCGTTAGTTGTGGAAATGAGGAAAGAAATGTTGTGCAAAAGCAGGGATGCGTTTAACGGCGGCACCAAAAGCACCAGATTGGAAATGTGAAATAAATATCAATCAAACATCAACACCACACGCAATCTTTACCGCTTCAAATTGACTTTTCCTCCTATAAATAGCTTTTCCGGCGTGGTTCCATACCCGGCCCGGCCCGACAAAGGCAACGCATCGGTCGAGCAAAGCAGCAAAAGCAGCAAAAAAAAAAAACAACGTCGTCCTCGCTCCTTTGGGTGTGGCTGGCTCTGGTCCTGATGCCTATCTACCACACAAACTGTAACATACACACACACACACATAAAGAAGCAGCTCTTGCACCCACACATATACTAGTTTGGCGTGTGTGTGTGTGAGTACTGCGAGAAGTAGCTAGAAAATCGAAATTTTCCAATTTCCCGGGCTTGGCAAAAGCAGCCCCGGCACCGAAAAGGACCTCACGCGAGGACACAAACTGCGCATGAACAAACCCGGGCAAACGGGCCCTCCTTGGCGTGGTGTGTGTGTGTGTGTGTGTGTGTGTGTGTGCACGCGGCTTGCCGGCGAACGTCGGCACTCCTTGGAGGGCGTGGGCGAACGGATGGGAGTCGGAAAATCGATATTCACGCGGTTTCTGCAAGGAGGTTTTTGTGGAAAGTCCGGGCGCTTCATGCCACACAAAATGGCAGAATCCGAGGCATCATGATGAAGCTGATGTCGAGATAAAACGCTGCACACAGGGAAATGGGATGCTTATGGTCGCTTTCAGCGATACATCCTAGCCATTGCAACTAGCATATGATAATTAATTAATTATTTATTTTTTTAATTTTAATAATGATTATGTCTCCACTTTATTGTCGACTTACGTCGAAGTGTATCGCCTTTATTATTAATAATTATGGAAAATACTAAATTCTTATTTGATATCTCTTTAAACGACAATTCTTTAAAGACAGATAGTAGTGATAATACTACCCTGACAGAAATAAGATTTAAAACCTAAGATCCCAGTAGCGGGCGAGAAGCAACTATGCGAACAGAGGAAATATTTCATATAATTTACTGTTTTACACAATTTATCTGACGTTTTCCACAAAACGTGCAGCTTTCTACGGTATTGTGCGTAACAGATACATAGTACAGTTCCTCAGCGAAAGCAGCATCTGTACGATGCTATTGTGAGATGATTATTTGTTTTCTTAAAGGCCGTTGTTTTTCTCCCCCCAAAAATTAAAAGGTCCATGAACAGCATCAGCCAGGATGTGGCCTCTCGCCGCGTTCAGATAGGCCGTACCCAAAACGGGTTTCAATTCAGCAAACACGACCAAAACACTACTAAAAGCAATCGTGTCCCAGTGGGCAGCCTCTCAAACGAACCAGCATAATGCGAACCTGGGCTAAAGGAAAAGCATTAAAAAATGAACACAAAATCTAATTAGTAACAGACGCATGCGCCCAACTGTGTGATGTGTGCTGTCTGTGTGCCTGCCCTAAACAGAAGCACAACACGGTGCCATTTAAAATAAAAAAAGCGGGATCGTACACGATCCCCGAGAGGTTTCTTCCATTTACTTTTCCACGCATCTGTTCCCGTCGATCGAAGGCCCACACAGCCACACACAGCTCTACGAACATCGAGCGGCCTCTGGATCGCCCATCCGTGCGTGTGCACGTGTGGCACAGCAGAGAGAGAGAGAGCATGGTTCTGTGCCCTGCGTTCTGGTAGCAGAGGCGCTTCCGAGGCGAGGAGGTTTGTGCGTTCAACGAACCCTTGAGCGCTTCCGCCAGGTTCCACCATCCGCCGGTTCCGAGCCGACGTTCAGCGTGCGGGGAAACCTGTTCGCTTAGAACAGAGGAAAGAAAGAAAGTACGAGGGGGTTGAGGACGATAGCGCAGACAGCGTGTTTCAGTATGGGGGGAGGGGGGGAAGAATAAAGGACATTGCGAGGGGTTGAACCGAACATGGCGAGATGAAACAATAACCCTCTAACAGCGTAAGGACGAAACAACTTCTCCCGCTGTTGTGTCAAAGCGAGTCGAATGATGGAAGAAGGAAGATACTGAAATTGTATGAATTTTGGAAGAATTTCTACAGAAAAAAGAGTTCAATTCCCCAGTTCATGGTAGATGCAGGCAAAAGCTGAATAATCTGATTCTGACAAGGGATTAGATATTCCACACACACAAAAAAAAAGGAAATTCTTTGTCCGAACGTTCATTACAACATATCAGCAACTTAAGGTAGCAATGAGGTCTAGGACCTTACAGCAATATTAATATTCTAGCTGCATTTTAATTCATTTCCCAAATTAATTCTATTAGAACGAATTTCTATCCTTCATGTGCAAAGTTTCAGGAGGATGTGCTCGAACTGAACCTTTACAATTCAAACCACATCAAACGCTCATTCTCAGCACCATCCAAGGGTTAATGAGGGACACATTTAAAAGGACGAGCGAAGAACTCATTCATCCCGATGCGGTGGCAAACAGAACATATAGAATTAAAAGCAAACTCACACGAATAAAAACAAAAAAAAACAGCCCCGAAACGGGAAAAGGGTTGAGTGCTGCTGCTGGTCTCCTTCTGCTATTTCAAACCCCGCTGGAAAACAAAAAGCATTTCCCAAAACTTGTTCCTGCTGTACCGGTAGCAGCAAATGGGACCTAAAACATTCACCAGACCCGGTGGTGGCGTTTCCTACTTCAATATGCGCGGTTTCCAGTCGCAGGATCAAACATACAATGCCACTCGGGGTGGGGGGAAAGCGAGGAGTAGAAAAGAATTCTGCTATCGAGTAGCATTAATATATACACATATGCACATATGCAAACTCGTGCACGCTGCAGCGGCTGCGGGGAGGTAGTGGGGGATGGAACATACAAAATGCAAGTGAAAATTTCGTTTTTGTTTTACATATCCATTTCGATTCCGCCGTAACTGTTATTACAGCTGACTCGCTGACGATGCCGCCGCGCTGTGCACTGGACGAATTCCATTTGCATTTCCACTGGACCGTGTGCTGGGTAGTCATTAAAACGGACCCTTGTTGTCCGCGTCTATCCTTATCGTGCCGCGACGACGACAACAAAAAGCAAGGGTGGAAATAGAGGGAAACCAAAAACTAAATCGAAACCGGTAGGCCATTTAATTTTTGCTCTCGTTATAGAGGTCCTGCGAGACACACACACACACACATGCACCATGTGCCTTTTAGACCTTATGGGTTTTTTTTTTTGGCACGGCACAGCATTGTGTGGTGCGCACAGATATAGCACCTTTTTACTCCTCGTGCATATATCATATGCAAGAA
>AXCO02003258.1:0-24356 GCA_000473525.2 Anopheles melas | reverse complement strand
AAATTAATCGAACAATATGCACCTTCCTGCAACTTCCCGACCCACAGCTTCCTGGAGGTGTCGCTCCAACCATGCAAAAACAAACAAAAAAATCACTCAAAACACAATTGTACGACATCCTGCGCTCGTGTCACTGCCGTTTTTGATACATCGCTTCCTTCCCCGAGGGTGGCCAAAGTGAACGTGCCCATATATATATATACACTCTTTGCTGCGAGCCCACGGACCGAATATATATATATATATATACACTCTTTGCTGCGAGCCCACGGACCGAATGCAAACGTGGCGAATATGCTTTTACGCGATCGGTACCATCGGTACCGGACGAACAGGGTGGACAGGCGAACGATCGATTTCGATTGCGTGAGGCATCGGTTTTAGACCGTGCGACATTGTTCTGCGCGGTGGAACATATTTATTAAATCATTATAAATGGTCATCTTCCTGTCACGCTCGATAATTTGTATTATTTTATGTCCACGGTTCGGTCTCAATCACGGCCTTCGACTTCAACCATCTCCTTGCCCCGGAGTCTACGTGTTGTTCGGGTTTCATTCATTTCCATGTACGTCTTTCGGTTTTTTGATATTCAGTTCGGATGATTCGTTTTACTCACGACTGGTGGAATGTGTTGTGCCCTCCCGAGGATTGTTCTCCGTGAGGATCGCTGTTATTTCCCGTTTTCGATACGAAGTACCCGTTTTTTATTGTATATTACTGGTGAGCATGATTGGAAATCAACTCAATTCTGTGCACGGTGCTTCGTAAATCAATAATAAGCCACGTTTGCTAGCGCTTGTCTGGTCACACCTAAGCAGCATGACCCACAAACGGAATTTAGAACGAGCAACAGCAGACGAATATGATATGTTTCATAGGTTGAGAAAACGAAAAAGAACGTATCAAAAAATGCCATTCCCGATTGCCGGTGGCTTAAATTGTATGTGAACTTTCTCTAGCGCGCGTCTTCTACCACTTAGTATGGACTCCCTGGAGGCATTTTATGACGCTCATAATCGGTGCTGTTATGAGCTTTGATGAGCGCTTGCTTGCGATGGGACAGGTAGCGCACAGACCAAAGCTAGCTTACGATACGCGATGGGGTTTTGAATAATTCTATGGTGAATTCTTCACCGCGTAGAAAACACGATAAGGAATCGTTTAAACGGCAAACAAATGTCACTCAAACTTGGACACCAGTCAGTCGCGTAAAGGGAACGACGGATTGTTCCGCTCGCGACATCTAATGATTGAATGCTTCTTTTACGCCTACCCTGGATGTACCCGGTTACCCCATCCTTTCTTGATGTGCATCAATTTTCAATCAAATACACACACACACACACACACACACATACACACATCCCAATCATGTTCATTAATATTCACCAACCGATCTTACCGATTCCGATAAAAAAAACTCGGCGTGACCGTTTGGCGTGAGTGTGTGCGTGTGTTTGTTTTTTCGCGGGAAGTGATCGTGAGTAAAAACGGAGTTTAAAAAGCAAACCGAAATCGAATTGAAAAATCTGCCGCAACTCGTTCGAAAATCACCACTCAAACAGATGACAATCGTCGTCATAAACTTGTCAGTCGAAGCGCGCGATGCGTGCAGCCTGTTTTGTTACGCAGAGGGCTTGCCGGGGTTGTAGGGTTTCTTTTGCGCCGTGTTTCTGTTGCTCTGTACAATGAGCGACACGAACACGGACGGAGGAGCCGTCCGTCGGTAAGTTAATTGTTAATCAATTGAATTATTAGTAATACATTACCGCAAGTCGTTGTCGTATTTGGCCAAAGTCGATGAAACCATCGATGGAATTGAACGCATCGGAATGCTAGGCGGCCTTGAATGGAAGGGATCCCTTTGCTTTCTGTTTTGTTGTTTGCTGCTGGCTGTGTGTGTGTTTTATTTTTTTAAACGGGAAACAGCTTGTAGCGACACACTTGAATAATTAGTATTGCTATATGTCTGCAGGGTAATCGTATGCGTCGAATTCTGTGCCGATGCGTGAACGACTCATTATCAATCCAAACGCTCCACTGGTGAAACGAATGGAATTGACATTTTCAGGTTCGTCTGAAGTATCGTCAAAGTAACGTAATGCTGTGAGGATCGATTGCATCCATAAAGATCGAGTGCGTACCTTATGTGTTTTCTGACCAGTAACAATGGATGTTTAAGCACTGCGTTAGCTTCCTGGATGACTGTTAAGACTCCAACAGAACATTTTAAAATACATCCATAGGTAGACAAATGATTTTGAATAAATGTTAAAGATGACTTCCCACGCAAGGGAAATATTAATTCATCAACATAACGCAACGGTTTACCATGGTTAACCATCACCCTTTTAGATGCTAGTTAACGCTTTACGAGGCTGCCGAAGCGTCCGAGTCTCCGAGTCATTTCCATTTGATGATCGCTGATTGTGCGTGTTTGGTTGAGGCGCGGTTTTCATCCGACTTCCATTTTACGACCGTGCAGTAAATGAAAACCCTTTTCGTTCTACCAGCAAATTACCGTATCATGAAGCTGATGAGGACGTCGATTGGTACGATAATGTATTAATGGGGATGTCGGGGGCCTCCAACGAAATTCTTACGGCCGGTGTCATAAAACTCGCCTTTACGTACGAGCCGCGGATAGTTTGATGTTCAGCGGAAGCTCAATCAACCGTTGGAGGTTAAATGCTACAAAGTTAAACAAAACAAGGCACACTAAAACTTGGGCTTGTTGGTTGTCGGTTTTTTTTTCGAGAGGGGTATTTTTTAAGCAGCAATCACCCGTGATGTGGTGTATTAATTATCTAAAATCATAACAGCTAGTCGTGATCGTGTAAAATGTGCCCAAAAAAGGGGCTGACCTCGAGATTAGAGTGCACCACAAAATAAACAAAAAACCCCAATCAATCTTCAGCGTCGGCGTCGTTCAGTGTTTCAAATTCAATAAAGTAATTGATTAATGTGAAGCGATATCTGCAAATTAGTATTCAGCCATGTCGGTTTCGCGCTTATTGCTCTCAAACAACGACACAACAGGCCGCCCATCAAACAGATCGTTCCTCATAATTTAGCTTTCAGTCCGTGTCCTTGCACACTCACACACATACTTGCAACAGGCAGTGGAGCAATTTGCATCTAGTCACATTTTTGCCAATTAAACCGCTTGACTTTGGGCGACACGAGCGAAGCCGGGGCGAGCGTGGGTCTTCTCGTGCGTCGAGGTGAACTAAACACTGTCCCCCGGACACTTTGTCAACCCGGACGGAGGACGGTGGGCGCTGGAGAAGCGCGGTCCGAAAGATGGCGCGGGGACGACAAATATGTAGGCCTTTCCTTTTAAATTAATACATATTACTTAATAAAGTGTACAAATTAATAGTGACTCGACGGCGGTGACATCGTGTGGCCGTCGTCGTCGTCGTCTGGGGCATCGCCGGGAACGCAACGCATTTGCATTTCACGTTCGGTACAGGATAATGAACATGCCGATTTTATGGCACCGTCAGCGAATGCCAACCATCATGGCCAGTGGTGCATTTGCCCATCTGCCCCCATCTGACGACCGGCGGGATGATGGGGTGGTTTGAAGCTTTCGAAGGAAATTCATCGTCCCGATTGCAACGGTGCGATCGCGATGAACGATCACTGAACTGTGCAAGGTGTTGACAATTTATATCGTTGTAAATTTTGCCTGCCCGCGCTGTGTAACCTCCAGCTGCACTAACAGGGCAATGGTTGATTGCCGTGTGGTCGTGGATTGCACTTTTGCCCGGTGCACTCGCGACCGGGTTACAGTGGGGCGGCGGTAGGGCACATGGGTACGCAAATGGGCGGCGGAATAAATATTCAAACGCTACTACTGATAAAAGAGATAAATTACGCCAATTCAGCCGTTTGGAGTGTCCGGTTGGTAGTGATTGCATGATTTATCGGTCGTCGCCAGTTGTGCTGCATGTGGCTTCACTGATCGATGTGAAGAAGCGTTATCTTGCCGCTGCGTTCCGGAACAAAGACAAAGCGAGAAAAAGGAAGAAAAAAAATCCACACATCCCGCAACCACCGCGAGGGCTGCCCATTGGGCACCACTGCACTGTGGCTGTGGCTTAATGGACGCAAATCGACAGCATGCACTGCAAGTCAATCATTCTCTACCGTTCGATTTGGATGGAGAATGGAAATCCGCCACCAGACGGTGGCCTAGCTGTGTATGAATTTATCATTTTGCACCTATACGCTTAACCCATTTGGATGCGCTTATCTAACGCTTGGAAACTGTGCACTAATGGTCAACGGACGATAATTCTTCTTCGTCTGACTCGGTGGCATGAGTCATCAGTTTCCAAATCGGTTCCTGCGGAAGCCTAGTGTCCTGCTTCTAAACAAAAAATGTTAAATAAATAAACGAAAGCACTTGCCGAATGGTGACAAATGAACGGAAATGGTTGAGAGATTCTGGGATTGCGTCAACAGTAAATCTCCTACACGCCAAACGCTTGATTGACTTTTGATGGAAAATAATGGCGTATAGCAATTATTCGCCATACGAAGTGCGAAGAACGAAGAACGATACGTGAAATGGACGACCCATACTAACGGTTCAATTTTTGCAGTAGTATGAAGATTTGTATTTGCATAGGAATCTAGACAAAAAACAGGATCGAAATTTTGGACTGAAAATTGAACGCAAGTATTAAGTATCGAAAATGGTTCCTTTACAAATCGTTCGACACGTCGATTGCGAGTTTCGATCGTCCAAATGTGGCTCCTGTCCATGGAATAGAGCTAAAAAATTCATTAAACAAGAAAATGGCATTTTTGGTAGCGTTGCAAAAAATGACAGATGCTTGAGTGAAGCACAACCAAAACCAACGAGCGGTAGGATGAAATGATGCAATGGAAATTGTCGAATTAAAATTGGGGTATGATTTTATCCATTTCTTGTTCAATCATTTCCTTCCGTTTCGATGGTAATTTCGGAGACCGTTTTCAACTCACAAGGCCATGTAATGTTCCATGTAAATGTGCTGTTACTTTCAGCAGTGCGACGTAACAAACAGATATGCTTTAAATAAAGGGATATATACAATATAAATAAACACATGCATACGTGCAAAATCCATTCCTCGCAATCTCACCCTGTGTTTTGGGGCATGGATTATCGAGTGAGAATGCATTCATAATGATGCAGGTGCAGTTCAATAGGGTTGTACGTTTGCCGTATGCGATGAGAATCTGCAAATGTGTCTCCAGTCCGTCATGTAATCCTGATTAAAAAGAAACGACGAACTGCATGACGAATCGGAATCCTTCTGGTACGTCATTGGCATATTTGCCGATTTTATATGTGGCTGATCTTGTTTTTTGCAGGATACCGCTTTTTGTTTTGGGCAACATGCCTGTTTCGTTACTTCACGGTTACCGGAGAATACATGAGATGTAAATTAAAAAGCATGCTCGGATTACGGATAATCAATGAACGATGTAATCCAATCGAACGGTAGAATGGAAGAAAGGAGTTGTTTAAATTCTTAATGAATTGCTACCGAGGTAAGGTAGTCTGAGAAGCAGCTGCAACAGTATTGTACCAGCTGACTGTATTTCAGCAAAGAGCAGTCCCTCGATGATATAGCTAAAAGACAGAAACATTTATACTGGAAGTAAATTTATAATAAATACTTTCAGGAAGATATGGATTTGAAACACATTTCCAAATGTTGGAGCTCACGGAATTAAGATCCATTAATTGGTTTGATCTTTCGTACACAAACGTGGACATGTTTTGAATGTTTTCACCGTTGTGTATTATTTCTCAAATACCACTACGCTCATTGACAAGGTGAAGAATTAGTCACCATGTTCCGTGTAAAAGGGGCAGGTGTGTTGCTGAGCTCGAAAATCGACTCTAGAAAAAAGAAACACTCACACGAAACATCCCTTATTCCGCACCTTCGAGGTGCTCAGCTCCTCTCCACTACGAAGTGATAGCATCGTGGAAAGATCTCTCGACTAGATAAATCTCCCTTTTGTTCCCGTGTGGTTCTTCACTTCATCTCCGCACCATGCGCTCAGGCAGCCCGCGAGTCGGGTTAGATTGATTTATTCTCTGCTCGGCAAAACGCTGGCCGCAATAGCCCACCAGTTTGGGTTTCAATACATTAGCGGTTGACGGGCGCGCGCGCGCTTCGTGACACGAAAACACTAGCCAGCCAACCAACTGCAACCTGCTCTATCGGGTTGCGTTGTGCCGTTTTCGGGCAGGGGGCAACCCCGTAGCTAAGGTAGGTGTCGCTGTCGTAAGGTTCGTTTCCGGTTTGGACGGCTTCGCGGTCGTCACCTTTTTTTGTGTCTTCCCATTTTCAGCGAGATGGCCATCGGACCACACCGATGGGATGGATTTAAGCGGATCTGATCCCACTGAACCGCTCGCCGACAGCCGACCGCACTGTCTTCATTTCACGCCCTTATCGGAAGTGACCCGCTTGACAGGCGGGTTCTTCGTGCTTCGTGAAAAATTGAAGAGCGTTCGGCCGGGCATCGCTTGGTTGATGCGATCAGTCACATCAGGTTAGGGAGGTTGAATGGAAGGAAATGCTGGATCTTATCAGGGATTTAGATGATAGACACCGGGCACGATGGATGCTACGGCGGCTTGGTCGAAGAGTACGTCTAAACGTCGAAGCGTCACTTTTTGTCAGACAAGGCAAACCCCGAATCGGTAGCATCGTGCAGATGGCCATCTTGAGCCAATCTTAAAACCACACGTTTTGCGGCAACTCGGGGTAAAAAGTCCAACCACACTGACAATTGTTTCACTTTGGTTCGTGTGTTTCAGAGGGAAATTTTTCATATGCCGGAAGCCGTGGAACAGTTACTGTGAAGCATTGTGCAATTATGAAACTCACCATCAGAACAGTCAAAATTATATTAAAATCAGTTAGACATTTGGAGGCAATGAAACAAAGAAAAAAACAGGCACATCCATGGCACGGGGCTTTGTCTCATTTTGATTTCATCCACATAACAACCATCCATTCATTTACCAATCTTATTATGGATCAAACACGATTCACGATAGCTCATTTTGCATCGTGCCTCTTTCGGGGGTTTTGTTTTCTACACTGTGTAATGTTTCCATTCCCTTACCTAACACACATCGCACCACGTTTGTTAAACATACAAACCCTTTCCTCAGCCCGTGATATGTTGCCCGTGCGAAACAATAGTCCAGTCGGCGCAATAACGCCTAACATGTGGCCAACCCGTGCCCTGGTGTCAATACCGCAACTGCGAAAGCGATACAATATTACCAGGAATTGACATGGAACGGAATAATAAATTGGCGTAATAAACGCATCAATAATTCATATGCACCGCTACCGCCGGAAAAATGACGGAGTGTATTTTTTTTCTCTTCAGTTCGGCCATTATTCGCTCAAAAAGAAAGTCATTGGTATCGTCGCACTAGCAAACATGTGTATGATCCTCTGTCGGAGGGCACCAGTGACTTGTGTGACGCACGGGCATTATAACGAAATGAAGCGACTCAAGTATCAAAACGAGCAGTACATTAACACCGCGCTTGGCAAAAGAGGCACTCATAGCTGCCCAAAAAGAAATAACGAACGCAAGAAGATTGCTGCACTGGCCACATTTGGTTACATGGGAGAGGTAGGTGTGCAATGTTTTAATTAAATGAAAACATTTGCTGCATAATTAAGATGCGCTGGTTGTACTTCTACGTTCGGTGTTTGTTGATCGGGTTGGTGGGGCGGCTGGTTGAAGCTATAATTAATGACTGTCTTGATGTGTTAATCTAACAGAGGATTACACAGAGCCGTACAATTTTCTCGAGCATTTTGTGAGGGTGATTTTTAAACAAATGTGTTTCCACTGCCGACTGCCACTGACACAACAGTGGCCATTGCTGGACGCAGCCATAAGCGGTGGCAAATTGCACCGCTATCTTCATAAAGCACCTAACGTTGCACCGCGCTACGATACAGAAGCAATCGCACTTCAAAAAGCAACTCGTGTATTAAGACAAATCGCAAAGTCAACTTTGCAAGGGCGGCGGTCTGTTTGATTTCGGAAGCAACAAGACAAAACGAGCGGAAAATCGGTAAATCGCTCGCCAGTGAGCAGAGGTGCGGATGTCGTGCGTAGGACCAACGGGACAGGGGACGCGGTGGCGACTGATAAACAGTTTGTTTGCCGAACAAGTGTTTGTTTTAAGTCCGTCTTAAGTCAAAGGGCGTCAAGGCGGTAGCGCTCAGAAAATCAATCACTAATTTATCGAAGCTTGCACCCGCTGCCCCGTCCTTCCGCTGTGGACAAGCTGTTTGCGCTATGATTGCGGTGTTTTCTTTTCCGTTACCGCAACCCGAACGGCCATGGTCAGGCCGACCGACACTCGCAAGCTCTCGAGATGCCGTAAAGAATAAACGTACGAAACAGACAGCACCGACCGCATCGCACGTCCGCTTCATAAAAGTGTCCACCGATACCGCAGAGTGTTAGCTGATCAAAGGGATTTGGTTGGTTCGGATCTGGCCTGCAGCTAGCTGAAAACATAACGTTACTCTGTTCACATCACACACGTGCACTTCCTTTACCCAGGGGGGAGGCGGGAGTCGTCGTAAATTTGTCATCAACGGGTTTTGGCGGCAGCAATTGCTTAGAAGTTTGTCACATGAAAGCAAACACCGCACGTACTGATGGCGTGTGCGTGTGCATCATCGACGCAGTTGAAGGTGATGAAAACGACACCGGAATGATGGGTGCTCCGTTCGCTCCTGAGCGGCGTAGAATATGTAATTCCTAACCTAATTAATCAACTTTACCAAGACTGCTTTTGACGACCACGAAAAGAGGAAAAAAGCGGCTCTTGCAGCCACAAGACAAGTCAGGTTGTTGTGACTCGGAGGAATAGCAAAACACATGTTTCTTGGTCGTGTTCTTTGGTGTGAAAGATTAACGAGAGACTAATTCTTGACGTTGGCTGTTTATCCACCCAACAAGCTGTCAAGTTTTTGCACCTTTGTTCATGAGGTTCACACACATACACCCGAACGCATGTCATGTCGCTTAAACTCGTCCACCCACAAGGACGACCCAGATAATATACTCGCGTAATAATAGAGCGAATTTGGCTAGGCAGAGGATACTTACGAGTTGAAGGGATAGCCGAACGCCGCATCGTAGGGATGGTAGACGGAAGGATAAGGCCACGGAGCGCCACCAGCGGCAAGGTTTTCCTTCAGATCGATACCTGCAGCCTGTTGTAAAGAATGAAGAACGAAAAATCGATTAATTTTTGCTGCAACTGACACGCTGGCTTTACTAGCATTATGTAAAAATAGAATAGAAAGCAACACTGCTCTACATTTTCCTATGATTAATGGTTTTCTGCGCAAAAATACTCGACAGTGAGCAAATCACGAGCACGATGCTCTCTCGTATCATGCGGGTACAGATCCGACAACCGACTTTAGAGGCGCCTTGATAACTGGAACCAAGTAACCTCCACCAACGGATCACTAATTGTGGAGCAATGGTTGCGGATTCAGTAGGACACCCTAATTATTGTTATTTATGTTTGCCACCGGTTTTCGTGGAGCCAGCCATTATCAAAAGACAGAAACGCCACGGCACGGACGGATGACGCCAGCCAATTAAAATCACACTTGGTTTTTTTATGCGGCGGGCGCGCGTGTAACCTATTCGGTTGGGCATTTTGACAGGCCGGACCGTGGACGCTTTTTTTTATATTTTCACTCTTTGTAGCTGTACATTCCATCACATCAGCGGTTCCGTGGCGCCCCAAAGTGCGGGAAGCAACACCGAAACATATGTGTTCGTGGGTCGACACTGATAGTGAGATGCCGACATTCGGCAGGTCAGCGAGGTCGTACATGATAGATTGACACTTCACCGGAACATCGAGCACCTTCGAATGCTCCCCATCGCCAGGAGATCGTGCCGCTTATCGCACAAAACCCGCCGGACGTCACTGTAGGACGAGCATGGAGGATGCGCCAGAGCGTTGATTCAGTCAGACCAGTCGGCCCAGTCGGCTGTAGTGGTTGCTGTAACGTTTACACTGAATCTGACACGTAATTAATTTTATTGAAAACAAATTACGAACATGCAGCTTCGCTGGAGCAGCGAAGGGACACACACATACCGGGACAATTCCACCACGATCACGATTGGCGTGTAGCGTGGTGATAGTGGGGTCCGGATTGCGAATTACTGCGAGGGATCAATAACAAAAAATACGGCAATAATTCAACCGAGTGGCAGTATTTGTTATGCCATGTATACTGGTGTCATTCGTTCGTTCGGTATCGCTGGTTTCTCCCGCCCGATGGATGATCGCGTCTATTTGCGTGCCCTGTACACCCCGATAAGGCGGGCGCGAAGGGTAGGGGAGTGTTATAGTTTCGTTCGCGATTAGGGCATGCACGGTGGGCATCGCTTTTGCTTCTAAACCCTCGGTGGTCTTTGGCTGCAAATGCATGTACCGTGCTGTTTCTTATTGTGATTACTAAATAACGCATTTGCCGGCATGTGTGCTGCTGTCACCGCCGCGTTCGTTGGGGTCAGGCGGGATTATTAGCCTTGTGTTACAGTAACCTCGCGCACGGGCACGCTCTAACACGCTGACGCGTTCTGCCACCTTAGGCACTATAAATTAAAGCAGGAAGGTAAATAGTGCTTAGGTTGTTCAAATTAAACATGCTTGGATATCAAATGATGCTAAACAATAATGCACTAATGAACAATATAATTGTAGTTGCAATAGATCCTTAAATCCTAAAAACGTGATTTCACCTTTGATAACAAAATGGCCCTCCATTATAGTTCCTCGTTAACCACTGTCCACTGTCGACTGTATAATCTAAAACAAACTGACAACCATTAATAAAATAAGAAAATAAATATTTAAATATTTAAATTGCATATTTAAAGTGCGACGTAAGTATACTGGAACAAGCAGATAACTGCGTTTAGCGTTGACTTAGTATCTCTATAATGAAGTTAGTAGCAAGAGGGAAAAGTGTGACATTATTTTTAAAACGTTTCACGCTATCATAGCATGCCAAAGCACAAGATAACCAACCGGTGGCAAATAAACAACTAAACAAATCAACAAACAAGCAGCCAGACAGACAAGTCAACAGACAGATAGGCCTTTGGACAGTGACAGTCCCCTTTTCTGGCCCAGACCGAAAATACAAATCCTTGACATTGCGTTAGGTCAACTACGGTAGTAAATAATCGTGTACTTTTTTTAACCTCACCGGACTGGTTTACTGGGTAGCGAATGCATCCATTTTACCGGACCGGATGGTATTTTATTTTTGGCCACCAACACCGCTGAGCTGCTGTGCCTTCACAAGCGCACATTGCGTGCAGTTTGACTGGCTATCGCGAGGCCACCGTGAGGAACAGCAATGTTACAACGTGCGCATTATCCAACAATCACGACTTGTGTGTTAGCATTGGTACGCGTGCAACTAGAAAAGCATCCTCGCGCAAATAAACGAATCCAGGCAGGGTACGACTACAGTGCAATCATTCATAATTTTACAAATAAGAAAGTAAACACAAACAGTAAGTCGGCAAGACGAAAAAAGTATAGCCCACACAGGGCAAGCAAAGGTTCGGAATTTGTATTATTCCTTATATTGTGCTCTCTTTCTTTTCCCCCTCTCTGGAGGGTTATGATAGTTTGCAGCATAAACACTCACATTACTGCAAACGACTAGCACTGTAAGATCCCCTCCTCTCCATTCCCTTTTTGGTGTACGTGACTTTGGAGGCTAAACAAACCCTGGTGCCTGCTACCAGAAATCCAGTGCGGCATATTTTTGCTAAAATTTCTGTAGCAGCCGAGGTTCCAGCTTCAGCAGCGCCATAAGAAGTTTGATCGATTGGCCACAGATCTCGGGCATGATCGTACGGCCGCTCCATAGAAACAGATCACGCTCGGTACGGCGAAGCAATTGTGGCTGACGCTGCACGTTGCAAACAGTTTATGTTATTGTATGAGGCGAACCGTGTTCGAACAGGCCATATTATGTTAGCGTACTTTACAATACAAACAACCACCACCGGTGGTCAACGATTAAGCCGATCGAGAGCGTCGTCTGGAGTCTGTGGATCTACCGCGTCGTTTTCCAGCGATCCGTTGTCGTTCCCTCAGCCCTTCCTGGCATGCCCCTAGGAGCCACCCTAAGCAATCGCGCCCAAAGACCTCACAAGACGACGAACGCGAAATGTTTGTTTGATTGTTATACAGCTCTGGGGGTTGTGTTTTTTTTTCCGCCACTGCTCTATAGTAGTAGTTACCCCGATCCGCAACGAAAGCTTCTTACATACACACTCACACACATCCGGGAGAGTGAAGTGGACGCAATTGAAGCATAAAACAATTGTCATTTGACCATGTCCTTGGGCGGTGGGATTTTATCGCTTGCTCCCTTCTAGCGTTCAGATGCATCACAGCCCCAACGGAACAATGCAATACCGTGGAGGCTCCGTGGGTTGGGTAGAAGCAAAAAACTACACACTAGCCCTTAATAACAAGCGCCAAGCAGATGGATGAGATGGGAAGGATGGAAAGGGGTACCAGGCAAATGAAGTCATAAAACTCTACACCGCACACCACGCACCATGGACCACCGTCATCATCGTAAACAGGTTGTAAACGCTAAGCATATTACCGTGCATTTTGAGGCTCCTCACTTTGAGCACCATAAACCGAACAATCTTTCGTTTGCATCCACGTCTCAGGGTGGTAAAATTGGGGAGACTCGAATGAAAGAAGGAGAAGAGTAAACACACACTCATATACACACTCACACACACATATGGAAGGAAAAGCCCGAATGGTTACATGCATGCGGAAACTGATAATTTGAGTTTTCTGTTTCAAAACATAAAACCTTTCAGTGTTTCAGTGTTCTGGTGCCATGTATTATTCTTTTCCTGCATCCTGCTTTTTCTGCCCACCGTGCTGCTCTGCACTTCCGCACCAAATGCTTTCGGTTAGTTCTTCATAAATTATGCATGCACACAGTGTTTAAGCTCCATAGCACGGGCTAGATATTGTCAGTCAAGAGACACTGACTCGTGAAGTGAATTGTTTCTCGGGGGAAAATGCGAGAGCATGATTCGATTTGACGGAGCGATTGTAGTAAAAACCTTCGATTTAGAAATTCTTTCCTTTTCTGATGTAGCGTGTGTGTGGGACGAAAAAAAAACAAGCTGAACCTTTTCTGTTTACGCCTAATTTCGCCCGTGCTGCTCTAGTCGTATTTCCCTAGAGGCTGTCAAGAAGATGGTTAAGATAAATTATACGTGCATAAACGTAATTTTTATTTTTATTACTGTCATATTTTTATTTCCTCGCTCAGGATCGGTTTTTGTTTTCCTCCTGCCGTCATTCCCTGGGCTTGACACTGTTGACCGGATAATATATACTCCAGTCAGCGCATGAGGAAATGGGAGCTGTTGTTGGTAACATTTCTTACTCATCATTACTTCATCGAGCTCCTAGGATGAAACATTCACCCGCAAGGAAGCTTGAGATGGGAATAAAGATAGCAAGGATCACATCACTTGGTCCCTCAAGGGAGGTAAGGAAGTGGTTTCTTTGTTTTTTCCTCTTTCCTAATTCTGTCCACCTGGAAGGATGTTTATCTATCGTGGGTAAGTTCATTTCGTACAGGCAGATATACTTTCATGACAGGTGATTGGTGATCAGTCAAAACATTAAGCTTTTACTTCATTCGTGCACACTGGTAAAGGCAACGGGTTGAAGTGTTGACTTTTCTTCAGTTTGCAGCCAAACCAAAGGTAACAACTTCACCATAGCATTTACAAGATAATGATCAGTCGACCGTCAGGAAGGGTCATAAAAAAGACATAAAACATGTGTGTCATTGCATAATTGATTCATAAAACTATATACACATCGTCACTCATCGTACCTCTTGTTGTTCCTGAAAGCTCTCCTCGATGAGTGGATGCATACAGAACAGAAGAAATGAAGTTATAAAGCAGGAATCGTAATTATTATGCATGTGTGTTGGGCAGCGGGAATATGTTTTAAATATTAAGTTGACAATCATTTGTCTGATTTATGTTGAAGTGAGTAAATCGATCACAAATAATTGCATAAAAGTGTCCTAGCCTAATTCTTGTAAAGTTTAAACATTACATGGCATGGGACGTTTAGTATTTCAGAACAACTTCATAAAACTATCGCTTTCGCTTTAGTGTTCCAACGAGCATTTTGAAAATAGATTAGCACCTTTCAATGATCGTTTAAGAAAATGAGCTGCCAAGAAGGCCAAACCAACACAAAGTGGACGATAAAGCGAGCAGATAGACCATGACACGCATTGTTGGTCCAGAAGAACGGAACGATACCACCACCGAATCGAACGACACTGCTCCAGGCAAACGCATAAAGACTGCCCCTTTACAAAATCAACCGCTTAACTACTCTCTTTTCATTCCTTTATTCTCCTCTCAGCCTAGAAGCATTCGTATCGTTGTCCAGGGTGGATGAAAGCGGTGAAGGAATGGCCACATTCACCTGACAAACGCAGAGATGGTGCAAGGCGGGGAATGAAATGTAAACAGAACGTCAAAAAATTTATAGTTATCATGCATTTTATTAACAAGCTTTAAATTTATGATACTGTTTAGTTTACTTTTCCCTTCGCCCATCCATCCCCGAACTCGTTGCCGGTACGTAACAACAACATTAACAACAAGCCGATCGCGATCGCTCCACACCGCGCTCCGGACGATATTCATTCATGTTCGATGTAAGCTGCCCGGATCTAACAAAACAAACATCTCTTCGCAGAGCATTGAGCAGTAAAGTGTGGACATTCCAGAGCTTCCCCTCGACGGTTGCGTCTGAGAAGTCTCCGTCGTGCGAAGCCACCGAAAGCATCGGCAACGCAACCGAAATCAACGTGCGAAGCTGCCGGACAATCGAATTCGAATCATTTCGTTCCACCCCGCTGCGTTATGTGCTGTCATGTTGGTTGGGCATTGGAGGTTGTGTTTATCCGTAAATACTTATTCTCTCGCGCTCTCCGCGCATTCGCTTCGATGCGTTAAGCTTGAAAATGGTTCCATTCAAGAAAAAATCGCTTTACGCTCGTTAGGGGTGAATGGCAGTGGGGTTTAACAACAATAGGGTAGGCTGGGGAGGAAAAAAACAGGGAGATTTTTTCCGTTCCGACATTGGGTCAGCTTACGCGGCTATACTGACCCGGGAAGAAGGTTCGCGCAGTACGTTGGTGTGGAGATTGGTCGGCGACATAAATTGATTGGGCATTATTCATAAATTTTTCGACGGTACCGTGTTGCAGCTGAGCAGCCTGGAACGGTTTTCGAATATTTCGAGCAAAAGCAACACGATGAGACGTACTCGGTGTGTTGCCAAAGCGCATGGTGAAGAGCAGAAGAGAAAAGCTAAATCCCTGTAGGCTATGGCCCGGAGACCTGAACCGGAATCAAGAACGGGAAATTTGAAAGGCATAAACATAACATTTGATTAAATTAAGACATTATTTATGCTAATCGATGGTAATTTTTTTATTGATTCAATCATCATCATGCCCCGGTAAGATATGATGATGATTTGAAAGCTTCCCGTGTTGTCAGGAGATTATGAGATAAACACGAAACTGCACGTTTGATGTATGTTAATCTTTGTTTCGGTGTCACGCTTTGCCACTCCTTAATGGATTGGAGTGAGTGAACAAATGTATAAAGTAGGGGTTGTATTTATTATATAATTTTATCTGCTGGAAAATTTGAAAATATTTACAAAAAAAATGTTGCGAGAAATGTCAAACCTATGCCATGATTGGCCAACAGATCAAATATCTCTACGTTAACAACGTTAGCTAACCACAGCCGTTGTTAATAACGTCATATCTGCCCACCGTATGTCCACATTATGGTCATGTTCATGGTGGTATCTTTTGTGGCAACATATGAAGAATAACACGCACCAAAGCATAAAAAGCACCCCATACACGGTACACAGATGCTTACAAAACGATGCGAACAATCACAGAATAGCCAACGGAAGCACCACGAGCGGACTGCGATTCGATAGTGTGTTGAGTGTGCCCGGACGGTGATGGGTTTCTTTTTCCTCGCTGCGTTGGGGATGTCCGACAACCATACGAACATGGCAGATATCGTACCGAAACCACCGCACTGTACCCTGCACTAGTGTCCAAGTGTGTGTATGTGTGCGTTTTTTTGTCCGTGATACAAAAAACTAGATTTTATAACATGTCTTCACCATCTTCACAACATGAGAGTGTGTTGTGAAAAATGTGAGCATTTTTTGTTGTTATTGCGTCCCATGCAGGCAGGGTTATAATATTTCACTGCAAAAAATGCGGACGGTTTGAGCGGAATTCATCGTACCGCTTTCTATGTTTCTCGTTCTCTTCCTATCGAAAAACAGATGTGTGTATGTGAACGACGGTAGTACAGGATTAAAATCATAAAAAAACACCCGCGTAAAGTCACAGATTGTACAAAATGTCCCGTTGCATGAGGTTTTTGGGGATTTCGTTTTTGTTCCGGAGGATTGTTCCTACCGTTTTCCGTATCGCTTCATTCCTATGCTTCTGTATTGTGTGGAACTTTTGGGGTGAAATGAAATTTCCCAAAACGGGAGAAAAAATGCCAACCAGTGCAAAATTGTGAAACAATAACATAAGTTACATAGGTTTTGTGGGACTTTTTGGGAATGATTTTGTAGCTTAAACCATATTTTTTCTATTGGAAATGTAACGACTGACAATGGTAGAGAATGTATCCAGTTTTGTTGCATTTCATCCGAAAATAATTTTACGAACAAATTCTACTGTTATATCACCCCTCATATAACTGATGTAACGACGTGATTCTCATACAATGGAAATAAAGTTTCAGATTCGAGCTTTGTTTCAATTTTGAACATTTTAATGTTACACTTTCAAAACGAGCTGTGCAGATGGGTGTCTATGTACAACATGTTAAACAACGTTTGGCTTTTCTTTCTAGCCTCAATTGATTGAACAGAACTAACAGAACTTTTAATTGAACTGTCGTTTAACAGTAACAAAAAGTATTTGAAACATAACTTACCGCTGGATTCGCATAGAACGGAGCCTGATCGGCACCGATGGCCGGGAAGTAGGCGGCCATCGTTTCCGGCGAGTAGGGCGCACTGTACATCGAGAGCGGTACACCCCCCGGGCCGGCAATGCCGGCGCTCGCTAACCGCTGGTAGCTGATGAGATCGTACTGACACGAGCACACGGTCTGGCCGGAGATGGGATCGGTAAAGATGGGTCGCCCCGTATCGCAACAGCGTCCACCCGAGCTGCCCCCGCTGCCAGCGGCCCCACCCGGCCCGGACGTCGGTGGGCCGGAGGTGGCCGAGCAGGGTGACGCACTCCGGGCGCTGGGGGGCACTGTCGTAACGGCCATCGCGACTGGCGCTGTCGGTGGTGATGATGGCGCAGACGGAACTGTCGGTGTGGTGCTCTGAAAAAGGAGAGGCGACAAAAAATATCCAGGATGAGTGAGATTTGATGACATTAGTACACAATTGCACTGCGTGAAACATACAATTTTAACTGCCTCATCAACGGGGAGACGAAAGCTTGGTAACAAATTATTGCACGCTTGAAATTACTGTGCATTGTTTTGCGCTTACGGACGGCCAACCGAAGGCGACACAACTGCGGCCGATACCTTAAGAAATGTAACGAATTGCAAGTCGTGGCAATTGTGTTTTTTTTTTTCGTCTGTTCCATGGACTCTTCAGTTCAAGAAGGAGATCGTGCATGCTGGAGGTAGGCAGCGAAACAACAAAAAAGGTGCATTCTGAGCAAACTTGTACACTGAAAGCCACTTACACGCAACGACAAGATCACGCACCTGAAGGAACGCAATAATAACATGATTAAGCCGCAAGCAATCGACGTGCAATGGTATCGGTGCCCCTCCGACCAGATATTGGCAACTGTCAACCGCATGTCAAATGTCAAAATCAATCGTGACGGACATAATCACCCCCTGGTTGGTCGGGAAGGGTCGGGGCAATGAGGCGATGGTGATCCGATTGTGTGTGTGTGTGTGTGTATGTGTATTATCAGCACCGCCTAATGGGTTGTACGAACGGGGGTAGCGCGACACCGTAGAAGGATAAAAATAAAAACTACCGGTTCGCTGCAAGTACTTGCGCATCGTAGCAGCATATCAACCGTTGGTAACCGTTTCTAACGCGTCGTGTGTGGGAGCGGGGCTGCATGGGAGGACACAAGAGCGTTGGACAAATAAAGCGCTACCATACCCATAAAGCTCCCTATCAATATTGACTCTATAAATCACGTACGCATATAAAGTGAACCAATTTAATGTAATTACAAATACCGCGTCCTCACGATCGATAACCAGCCTTCCAATACTCGCACGAGTGTGTTTGTGTGTATGTGTGTGGAGGAAGATGTGTTGAATGTGTGTGGTTTGAGTATGTGCAAACATAAGCTAAATAACTTGTGCGATGTGATCGCTCGAACAACAGCCGCGACTGCAAGCGACCCGGAGTCTTCTTATCAGGAAAGACTTGAACACCGGAACGGAGGAAGCAAGCAAGCTCGCACGCAAACCCCCGGGCCGGCAGGCCTGCTGTTGTGTACGTACTCGGAGAACCTTTACGCTTTACCTTTTTTACTACACCCGCCAGCTAAATTGAACACCGTTCTGGCTGTTGCGCAGTCATTGATAACAGTGCATCGATGGGCCATGGGACAAAACCTGCGAGTGCAGCACTCCGTTCGAGTAACATGCGACGGTCATTGCGAAGCCAACCACAAAGCACATGTTTGCTTAGCACCACCGTGTAGGCACACCGGAGTTGGATGCACTTTTGCTAAATGATGACGATAAAGCAGTGTGCGAATTTTTTAGGCAATTAAGTTCTTGTTATCATGGGCTGATGGAAGCTCTCTATTCTGATACGTGATTTGAACGCTTTTGCTAGTGGTTTCAAATGACCCTCCTCAAACTCCAGATATGTTCTATAATCCCTATAATATCTGTCTCCAACCATGCCTACGAGCGGCTGTTTTGATTGTTTGCAAAACAGAATTAATAGTATTGCTATCGTGAACATTTACTGCATAATTAAAAGCATTGTTATCACCAAGCCACTTCCTCCACCAACCGAGTCGATGGGGGTAGTGTTTGGCCGTCCGGGCTCGCCTGCGAAAACTGTGCTGGCAGCACCGCACGTAATGTGCGTATCGCTGCCCCTGGCCGATGGCCTCGTTGATTATGTTGCCGGTCTGGTTGTGGTGATGTTTTGTTAAAAAAACATCGATGCATGTAATAACTTTACGCTCTGCAAACACCACTGTCCACGCTCACGCGCAACAGAGTTCCGCACCAGCGGAATGCGATGTCCTCAAATTAGGTTCGCGATTGTGCTCGTGGCCGGTGCGGGAATGGGTCGTCCGTTTGCGCTTTAGCACCCCGCGTGCTAGCCCAAGCATATCAGATGCGGTGGCGGGCTGGACAACGGAGCGGTAAAAGGCACTTACAAATCTGATACGCACTCAGGTACGTGTGCAAATGCTCGCGAGTCAACCTGGCGGAGGACGAACACGCTCCGGGCGATATTTACACAGTGTTCGAAGCTGTGCGCTGTGTGTGATTGTGCGCGTTTTCCGGCTGTACCATGGGGCATGGTCAGGGGAAATAAATATTTGCCTAGCCATCGTGCATTGGAATGTTACAATTGCAACATGAGCGTGCTTATTTGCTTATGCACATTTGAAGTTGGAATACTAGAAGCAAGAACACGAGCAAGAGGAGAGTTTGTAAGCCAGTAAAATTCGTTGCCACTAGGAGCTTTTACTCATTTGGAAAGCCTTTAAATGGGTTGAATTTTTCCACAAAACGATTATCAACAAACCTTGAGACGCACATACGTTTTCTGATTGACTCGATTTTTTTTCTATCGCCTGTTTGATCTTTGCGCCTGCTTGAAGTGTTACAAAGCGAACCGTTAAACCTAAAGTTGACAAGCCTTGAAATTGGACTTGTTTCGATGTGTCGCATTGTCGAGCAGTTGAGCGCGATTCCATTCCGGAAGCTCTTCAAGTGTACAAGCTCCAACATCAAAAACTAAACTACCGCAATGGGCTGTGCACAGGCCGCGCTCTTCCCTACCTATTGTCCACCTTCACCTCACACCGTGCGGGGCTGGTCTCGTTATCGAGCTGATGATGGCCGATCTATCATTCGGGGCCTTTCCACTGAACAAGCTCGTTTTCACCTATTTGACACTTATCTAGCACCTTGAAGAAAGCTGCCTACCGTTTCTAACCGATACTCGCAACCGAACGCGACACACCTTTACTGGCCGGTTGCCGTTCCACGCCCGGGAGATTCGGGACAGACAGACAGCGGGGTGCCGCCGAAGGGAGCGCTGCGCAGGAAGTAGCTTGTTCGTGTACGGTGTGTTTGTCCGAGTTGCGAGAGCGTGTGCGACTTGTGTTCCGGACAAAGTACGCCATGTTTTGTCGTGTCGTTGTCCGATGTCAGCCTTGTCCGGGCAATGAGTTGACTGATTGATAAGCAGAAAATTGATTGAATTTCCCCTCAGCGTGTCGAAGACACGGTCTGCGCCGGCAAAAGGACACTGTTCGAACAAGCTGTCTTCGGTTTGTGATGTGTTAAAAATTTCTATCGCACAGGGAAGCACGTATCGATTGTAGATTTCACCCGTATACATGCTGGTTGTGCCGTAAAGTGTATCGATAAAATTTAATCAACTTCTGCTTTGAAAACACTGCCCGAATTGAAATGAATAGTGCCCGCATTCGTAGAAGTAGAGCAGCTAGTCGGGACACATAAATTGTGAACATAAAATCCAATTTAAAAACGAGCATTGAAATTAATCCAATTCATGGAACCTCACAAAATGAAATCCATCGATCAGGGAGAGGCTCCCAAACCACCAGCGAACGAGCGAAAGCTTGATCGAATGGCTAGTCTTGCTGTGGATCAGCAAACCCCGACCGTCGGGAACTTTCGTCGCCCGGGTTTGGTAGCGATGACAGCTTAAAGCGCTGGAATTTGTACAAATCAAACAAGTCGGGAACGAAGAGTGTTGGCGCGGGAAAGGTCGAGAAAAAAGAAGGTGATCGTGGCGTCTAGTGTTTCACAAAAAGAACGCCGCCACATTCGAACAGTGATTTTCGTCTTCTCGAGCGGAAAATAGACAGTATATAGAGAGTGGCCGGGCCGAAGGATCGGGACAAGAATCGGAGAGAAACATTGAAGCTCCTAGTGAACCCTCTCGCGGCCTACTCAGTTTGTGTTTTATTAATATTTTATTTTGTCATTTGTCTACCTTTCTCTCTCTATCTCTCTCTCTCTCTCTCACAGGCGACCGTTGCGGTGCATTATACAGTCACACAGGCTGGGTCGGTTTTCGGTTACTTAGCGCGAGGTCAACTGACGCAAGGGACAAGGACGTGCGGACGAAACGGAATCGATAAATGGTCATTTTCAATAAAATTCTTGTTTCTCAGCGCTTATTTATTCAAACGAAGCTCCCCCGGTCCACTCGTCGTGACACTAAGGTGACGGCATGGACAAGTGATCATGGTGAAGATCGAGCGGAAGATGGCTGAGGGCGGCCCGTACTACAACGGTCCATCCACCGGAGATCAAAAACCATTTTGCCGGCGCTCAGCACTCACGGTGGAGTTGTTGGGATGAAAATTGACACTAAAATAACGACAACGATGACGACAGGCTGGTCGGGCGTGATGATGGTCCGGGTTTGGCCGGCACGGGAAACACGGTGGCTGGACCAGGCATCCTAAGCAATCTTGAAATCTTGATACGTCCTGGAGCAAACGGCGTGGGACGGTCGGACAACGTGGGGAAGGAACGGTGGCAGCAGCACCACTTGGGAAGTGATCGACGACGGCAGGTAAAACACGGACAGCAACCCGACGATCGTGTAGAACGTATCAAAACGAATCTGAACGCGTCGGCGAACGAGTTCAGGCGGTGGTAAAGGAGGCTGCGTGGACATGATGATCATGGTGTCACACGAACAGAGGAGGTGGAAAAGCCTGTTTGACGACAAGATGTTTTGAAGTGAAAATGAAGCTGCAATAAAGTCAGCTAGCCAAAACATAAGAGATTATAATGAGATAAGCAAATTAAATGAAAAATGACTTTGGAGATAGTATTTGAAAATTTTATTTGTTTACCTCGCAATCAAAAATGAACTGTCCTACAGCTCGTTAAACATTGTAGCGTTAAACAATCGGTAGACAATAGCATACAAATAGCGTGGCATAAAATTTGTTTGATTTCGCTGCTTCATTTTGCCTCGCTGGAACAAAAAAAAACATGCTAAAGTGCTTTTAAATAGTGCTATTGATTAAACAAGCGCCACCCCGCAAAACCAATCCAACTAGCCAAGCGGCTCAACCGCTGAGGCGCGGTGCGCCGTACTTGCGCTATTCACCAGATGGCGCCACTTATTTCCATTTTACTGCCCTTGAATACGATTCCAGGGGGGCAACGTAGCATATTATTCACCGGCACAGCACAATGCGTGGAAGGGAGAGGAAACAAACGCTCACCACTCGCGAGCATGCAGCAGTAAGCTTCGAGGACCTTGGTCGAGGCGCGCACCACTCCATAATCGAATATGTGTGTGATTTTTACGACCTATTCCAAATGCAGGAACGCGCGTCCCTCGACGACAGCTCGATCGTCTACAAACGCTACACATGGCATGCGTGAAGTTGACGAGCGCGCGTTCATGGCGAACGACGATGATGATGATGAACCCGCGGGACCAGGGGGACCCACCATCTGGGTAAATATTGTTATTTGCACAACATTTTCAGCCAGATTTTCAGCCGTATCGGCTTTCGCGGTCTTGTTGCCGGCGACCAATTGACGAAAACGCCCTCTTGCTGCACGCTTGGGGTTTATGAGATTGAAATACCATAGAGCGCACGAATGAGTGTGTGTTTTTTTGTGTGGTGGTTGTTGTTGGTTTACACGTAAAAGCTAACGCAAACGCAAACCACTGCGACAAACTGGCTAGATCCTAGAAAGGGGAGTTCTTCATATTCTGGAGCACGAGTGAACACAACAAAGAGGTGTTGTAAAAGGACAAGCTGATACGATGTAACCGATTCCCATGGGAGAGACACACTGATTTTGCAGGCGTCTTGGAGTTTGGAGACACATTTTCACGCCTTACCTTAATGCTACCGTTGCACGCCAACCGTTGTGCGCGTGTTCTACAGCACCGTTTACGACAACGGCGCTCGTACGGGTGGAACGCTGTATGAAGTAACGTTTTATTGTACCGTGACAAGTCGTGCTTTTGCGTGCGTGTTGGCAGCGCAGAGCGCCAAGTTTTATTTGTTTTGACTATTATTGAAGGTGTTTGAAAGGAGGTTCGTTGTTCGGCTTTGGGATTCAATCAATTCGGTGACTCTACACTTCTTATTTGATGTTAGGTAATCGATCGAAATCCGTAACTGATTAGAAACAAAAGCAGAATTAGAGGGAGAAACAGAGAGTGAGAGAGGGAGAGGGAGAGAGAGAGGGACATGAAGAGATAGAGACAAATACGCAAGCAAACGGATGCACCCTCAATTCCTGATCCGCGTGTCCTTGTATAGCGTGTGTCAGCTTTAATGGCGCTGCCATTTTGGTGGCTTCTTTCCGCCCCAGCTCGATAGTGCGGCACAAACCAAACCTATACGGTCTCTGCCCAGTCTGGCCTTGCTGCGAATGCTACATCGAAGCTTAGAGCAAAGAATGGGCCTTAAAAAGGCAATCGGCTTTTTAAGCCTTTCGGAACAGTTGTGCGTGGAACGGGCGGTTGGAGTGAGCGACTGGCTGGGAAGCAAACAGGCCAATGCTACTGTCCCCGGGTGAGGATTTTAAAACCAACGCACCGAACTCTTTTTGTCTTGGCCTGTCTTGTCACAACCGTTCAGCACCAAAAGCCCCCGTTGCCGTTCGCACTTTCGTGTCATCGGGGGCTTTAGTGTTCACTCGTGTGCCCATGTGTCTGCCGCCCCGTAGCTACCTCCCGTCGTCGTACCTGGTCGTGCGCATTTGAGTTTGTGTGTGTGTGTGTGAATGTATGTTTTGAAAATTTTGTCGGAACCGTGAAATAATATTTTAATCGGATTACGCTTTACATTTTATGTTTACTACTAGTTTTGCTTCCCGGCGCTGTCACGGGGCCTGCG
>AXCO02003257.1:0-24275 GCA_000473525.2 Anopheles melas | reverse complement strand
AGCGCACCTCAGCGCGCAAGGCACTTCTCTTCTTCCCCCGGTTACGTGTTGTGGTAGAGTTTTAAAGGCTCAACGAACGGGGTTTTCCCAAGCATGTATCTAAAGACACACACGCGCTCAAGCAACCAACCTGACATTGTCGCAACAGTGAAATCCAAGGAGAAGGACCGAAGCTTAATGTTGAAGATGGGGCTAATGTGCAATCCACCACTAGCAGAAGGGCACCACCAGCGGCGGACCAGACTATCAGTTGCAGTTCTGCCATTGTAGATGCTCTGGCCTGTACCCAGGACGATGGGCAGATATCGTTGGCGGAATGTATCTCGTCTCGAAATAGAGTTGAATGATGCACAAAACAGGTCCAGCACCAGCTCTGATGATGGCTGTTATAGAGCTAACAGCGGTGATGCAGCGCGAGAAGCGCAAATAAGTCAAATCTCAACCTAAACAGGTTCGGACCTATCATAAGCGGCAACCAGGTAGGTTGGCTTCAAATGCATCACCAGCTAGTCCCAAAGTCCCACTGCGGGTGTCAAGCCGAGCATGCAAAGTAACCGAATATCTCTTCAGTCGTTCCTCAGCACGCCTTACAACCAACACTTTGTGTCTGTGTATGTGTAGAAGCCATCCAAAGTTCGTTGGCTGTGGGGATAGTGAGCTGTTATTTATACGCTGGCTCCATTTGACGAAGCGCCATCGACCGCAAGGCAAGCTGAAAGAGAAACCCTTTTAGCCTCCCTGGAGTGCAAGACGACAGAAGCTGGAAGGGGGGACACGTCGACGAAAACAAAAGTTGCCACAAAATGCCCATTTTTGCTCGAAAGTGCAGGTGACTGCACAGAGTTTGCTGGACGAGCAGGAGGACGTGACCGGGTACCGTGGGGATGCTACGAACTGTTTAGGTAAGCAGAGCCCTCGGTTGAGTTCTCGGGAAGAAGGCAGTGCTCACAGCAAATGCTTACTCCCGGAGGGCGCCCGGTTCTCAACCACGGTAACCGCGGGAACGTGAACGAGAATGTCAAGAAAATGAGTAATAGTACACCCCTGTCCTACCGCCGCTTTAGTGGCCGGCAGCGGGTACTGTGTAACCGTTCAACCGTTGTGCGTTGCAGCGCTCTCGCAGAACGTTACAAATGTCCACAATTGGAAAGGAACCATCATGTTTTACCTCTCACTGAAATTTCGTCTGGTTGCGACAGGTATAAAGCTATGGAGATTAATTTGAAGAATGACATTCCATTCGTTGCGGTTGACGAGCGCGCCTGGCTGCGGTTCTATAGTGCAGTCTCTCATTAGAAAGTGTACCTTTGCAGAACAGAGCAAAACCCCCGGCATACCGGAAGTTAAATTAATGCATTATGAGGGTTTTCACTGGGTGGGTGCACCCCTGTGTTGTAGGAGATATTCGGAACAGGAACTCTGGGCAGTAAATTATTTCAAACATCTAATCCTACTTTGCGCCGTGTTTGCAAAAGTTTAGACGAACCCAGTTCATTTCCATTTCCGAGTCTCCAGCACACAACAATGCATACTGCTGATAGGTTTTTGTTATCGCTTCTCCAAAACGGTACAATGCAAGCAATTTACTGTTGAAACTAGCCAACCGTTTGCTACGATGTCCCTCATGCGATCGGAGCCATGCAGCTAGCAGGTATTTCAAAAAGGTTCACCATCAGCTCCAAAAATGGTCCCATTCTCTTTGGTCACTATTTGATGCTAGATGAAAGAAAAGAGAGAAATATTTCTAGATGCTTGAGGGAAAATTGAAAACCAAATGCACGATTAATGGTACACTTCCGGTGATGATGATGCCTTCTGAACAACAGTAAATCGGCACCCAGGCGTTGCACCCGGTGACCGGCACGGTTTGGATAGCATGATAGAAGCGTTTGGAAGCCGCTGCATCGCAATGCAAAAAAAGGCAAATACCTATTGGTTTGAAATTCTTCTTCAAAGAAGACAAACGAAATCAAGGTGCCCAAGAGCACAGTTTTGGTTAGTGCATAAGGTCTGCCTCACTCAAAGGATCACACACACACACAGCACACTCTGTACCCAAAAGTTCCCGAAACACAAATTCCAAAACCAACCAACCGGTTCAACAAAAACGGTTCATTCGCCCAGTTGATTGTCATTCCGGTGTACGCGTGTACGTGGCGGGTATGACGATGGGAGCGGTAATGAAGACTCCCTGCCGGCGTATGATTGCGAGAGCCGGTTCTGCCACAACGGGACACACGAGACGAGAGATGCTCGTTAAGCAAAGCAGCGCATATCATATATCCGCACGTATCGAAGGCAAGATACATTTCCTGCAATTACCGTCTCCCATGGTGGATATGTGGCGAACAGATAAGAGGGTACACAGTAAGCGGGCATGACATCAGCAACAACGGGACATAAGCACACCCCCGGCAGGACATCAGGACACCTTTAAGCGGTTGGCACACACCAGTGTCCAGTGCCTTGAGAGGCGAAGGAAAAACAGTGCTGTTCTGGCCATCGCACATCGTTCTCTCGTCCGGTCAATCTCGATGTTTATCGCACCGATGATATTCAACGGATAATACCGACACACCGGGTGCACTGGTATATCTGACTAGTAGGTGAAACTATGCTTTCAACAACTTGCTAACAGGTTATACGAATAGAGCATCAACTCCAATACTGCATTGAAAACATGCTGATGGCAGTGTACAGCAGGAGGTTCGTATAGAAGGTCATCCCACATTCCCTGTTCACCGATGCTCACATATGAGCTGCATAACTTTGAGTAATAAAATATTGTCCCAACACTTTCACCAATCATCTCGGGAAATGAACATTACAATGGATCTTGTGCAGCGGATGGACGAAGGTTTTATAAAACCTATTGCCCAGAATAGTTATTAATTCGACAAACTACACCGAACGTCGTCCGAGAGCACACCAGGCGAGGTAGTAGCAGCAGCTTCCAGTGGCCTCAACTTTTGTTTTCCAGTCTGCAGTAATGCTTACATACTTCTCGCCTCCAAACAGTCTCCGTTCAAAGACTTGAACGTAAAATTCAGAACCAAAGAGCCACTATTTGGACAACATCGGTGGATCGTATAGCCGTAGGCCACTGTACAGGAAATTCGTCGGTTCGTCGTCCATCACTGTTCGCTTCCGCTTGAGTCAAATACCAATGCAAGGACGAACTCTTCATTGTCTAACCATCCTCATAAAAGAGCTCGAGACGGCGGATTGCGCCCCGGCATTAGGGTGAATCAGCCGGTGAAATATACTCTCATCACCATCATCATCATAATCATTAAAAAGTCCCACCCGCCCCGGTTTCCACCACGAGTACGGGAGCGGCAACAATGCGCCGGCTTTGTTATCCCGACGATGTACGGCAGCAGGGGACCGTCGTAACATCATTTGGAAAAGCATAAAAAGTTCCATTTTCCACAGAACCTAACGAAGGGCGAGTACGCAACAAAACACTGAGCGAATCTGTATCCGAGACACTGTGTGTGCTACTGGATGAAAGTACACTAACAAACAGAAAACCCGGACTTACGCCAGATTCAAGAGCACCTAAAGTGTAAGCCACTGAAATTGGAGGGCGAACGCGGGGAGCCTAGCAACATCGATGACATGGTGAAAGCGGTAGAAGTCGTAGTAAATTAAAAATTAAAAAAAGAAAAACTAACAAAAGCGCTTGCACGTTGAAGGGACGGCACACTGGCGCTATAACTTTCCAAACTGTCCGACAATTGAAATAAAAAAATCACTCCCTTTATAAGCCATAGTTTTTCCATCACAAATACACACACACATAGAGCTAAAGGGCACCAGAATCAGAAGAGGCAATGTTGGTCATGGAGTCTGTGTTGTCGGATGAGTGCAGTTTTTCCTACGCTAGAATGAACCAAAAGGCAACAAAAAAGGATATTAAATGGGAAACCGGAGCGAGACCTGGGGCTCGGACCTACAGTTTCAACCCTGTTTGTGTGAGTGTGCGAAGAGGAGAGAAAAGTAGGGTGACGGCCATATCCGAAAAGTAAATCTTAATCCCGGGTGAGATTTAACACATACCGCATTACCTTCTCCCTGTGTTCGGAGGCGTGCCGACCGGAAATCCCTCTGCATTGGCCATATTATTTCATGTTCATTTTCGGTATTTGCAGTAAATATTAGCAGAAATAATAACCCCTTCGAGTGTGTGGTTCGTTTGTGGGTTTACTCTTCGAAGCCCAAAAGCCAGCACTCGGGAAAGAGGCAACCAGAAGAGGGGCATAGTTCGTCCTGTTGGTTGTGGGAAAGGGTTGCTGTGGCATTGTGTTTGTCTTGTTCTAGCTTAATCCGTTCCTTGAACGACCAGCAGCACCCAAGCACCCAAATGTGGATTTACATGAAAACCGAAGCTCTAAAAGCTGGGTGGTGGGATGTGTTGTAGCGGTGAAGGCAATCGATTGTTGCAAAAAAAAAAATGAAAAAACGCCTGCAAATAAAAGGGGACACAAAAATTCAACCGTTCATGAACACTATGAGAAATCGGTAGGAAGAATGATGCTGATGACAGAACCGAAAACAAAAAAAAAAACAAACAACACCGAAAGAAAATCCGCAAAAACGTCGAGAGTTTTAAGCGCAATGATGGATTCCAGCCCCACTCCCCACCTTTTTGCGTTCCCGTAACCGGATGTGATCCGGATTCCGCGCTGTATCCGTTTTTTCCTCTGATGACACCATTTTCAATTTTTTTTCATTTCATTTTCGTTTCGTTTCAATCTACACCATCGCAGGCAGCTCCTGTACTGTCTTTGTACAGGGCCACCACTCTCACTGGGTTACACTTCACCAGAGTCTTGTTTGCGTCCTTACGATCGTGCTGATTTCGACGCTTGAAATTGAGCCCTAAAAACCCAATATTTCATCTCACAAGGCACACCCAGCAGCACCACAAACGCTTGCCGAGCACTCAGTCCTCCTGCAGCTATTTGCAAACGCGACATGCCTCTCCTTCGTCGACGTGAAGAAGTCGTCTCACAAGCGAGCAAATTCATGCTCGGGTTTTCCGGGTAAAATCCATCATGTCTCGTCCTCGGGCTGTGGCACCCGCCATCGAAAAGTTAAGCCAACGGTGCCACAGGACGAAAAGAACGATGGGAAAGGAGGAAATGGGGGGTTTAACCCATGAGTACAAACACAAACACACGCGCGCAACACACATTCTCCGAAGAGCTTCGGTCGAGCGGGATAACGTTCGCTCGGTGGTAAAATATCAATAAAACCACCCCAGTAAACCTACTCCTAGGGAAAACGTTTTACCAAATTTTGTCCCCATTCTTTTGGGACCAATATTATTCCCTGGTGTGTTTATAGATTGTGCGGATGAGACTTGTCTCGATTCAGGAGTAGGTGTAAAGGATTAAAAAAAGTGAGGACGATATAATTTCCCTCATTTTCATAGATAGATAGCGAATGTATCGTAGTGGCGTTCGCTGGGGTAGTGGGAAGCCGAATGATTCTATCTAAATTAGGGTTCATCCACCACTCCATGCGCTCTATTCTGCAAGAACCAAACTCCTTGCTTATCTTCAATTAGATATATGACCTCCCAATACAGTCAAACATTTTGAAATCAAATCTTTAGTTACACGATTTTTTTCCGGATTATAGCCGGTCTCGTGGTACAGTCGTCAACTCGTATGACTTAACAACATGCCCGTCATGGGTTCAAGCCCCTATGGACCGTGCTGCCATACGTAGGACTTGACTATCCTGCTATGGGGACAAAAGCCAATAAGTCACTGAAAGCCAAGCCCACAAGTGGTAAAGGCAGGCCTTGACCGACAACGGTTGTTGAGCCAAAGAAAAAAGAAGAATGTTTTTCAAAATGGTAAGATTCCATTTCAGATGGTCAAAGATGATAATATGGACATAATAAAAATAAAGCATGTAAAATGATCGGTATTTGTTGTGACTAGCGATTTTTCTAACACATTTGCCAAGTTAGAGAAAATGATGATATAATAATCTTCTTCTTCTTTGGGTCAATTTGTAATAATCTATGAGCTATATAATCATCCGTAATCCACTACCGAAGTCTATGGTAGCCTACGGTACTCGTACCGTATATAAATATCTGCAAATAAATTAGATTCAGAAATGTTGAATCCACTATAGTTAAAATTTTTAAAAGCAACATTTTGAAACAACGAAAAACTGCTATATTTATCTGTAAAAAATAAACGGGCATATGACACAAAGATATCCTTTTCACAACCGGCAGAGTAAAAATAGTTCAAACCACACACTGCCGCACCGAACCCCTTGGCTGATTTCATAATAGCGCAACACCGGGCTCGGAAATCAGTGGCAAGAGTGTGGAAGGGGCAAACAACCGCTTTTTCCTGGTTTATTGTATCCTCTCTCTGAACTCCCTCCTTTATCCACAATTCTTGGCTTAGTCGGCTACCAACAAAAGAGGATATCCAAACGACAGCCTTCCTGGCAGACGACATTCACGCCACGCTTTGGGGAACCACACGAGCCTGAAAACCACGGAAAGTGGGTATCGGAAGCGCTGGCGGTGAAGAAATTCGTTCGTATGTGGACAAACCAAAAAGAATTTCCTCCTTGCCGGTTGGCTGGAAAAGGATGTGCAGACGTCCAAGTGGCTTCGAGCACGGAAGGAGGCTAGCGTGCCGGCCCCTCTGGTTTATGCAAAGAAGGTAGGGCGGGGAAAGAGCAAAACGGAACCAACCGTGCACAGAAACCGGAAGACCACTTTTGTGCTACGACTCCACAGTTACACACACACACACATACACCGCTCCTTCGTCTCTGCTCCCCACAAGAAGCGGATAGGGGAGTTATCCCCTCTCTAGATGCAGGACGGAGCCACCGGAGAAAAGGTCAACGAGCGGTTGCCGATTGTGCATAAATCCATAATTTATGAATGTTGCTGTAACTTGACGTAATCGCCATCGGCAGCTACGGGGAAGGTGGTAGAGGAGTGCCGATTTGGCGGATGGAAGGAAAAATATTCTTTCGGTTCGCTGTACGCTTCGTTTTTCACTTACGCTCGCGATCAGTGTTTGGAGCGGGGGATGGAAATATGGTAGCATTTGTTATGGAGTGCGCTTTTCGTGATGAAAATGTGCTGCTGAATGCAAAAGAAGGACAGCTCTGTGGGTGTATGTGTGAAGGTAATGGTAGTAGCAGTCGGTATTGGGCTAGCGAGGAGGTTCAAAATGTTGAGACGCAGAACGTAAATAGAGAGGAATAAAACATCCGTCAACGGATTGCGTCGAACATGCTTTGGCCACACATTGATGGGTTCATTCTGCAAGGTAGCATTCTTAAAATGCAATTTCATCTTTATTTTACCATTTAAAGCGAATTCAAGCAATAAAGTTTGCTTTTGTGATTGAATAGCTGCTAGAGAAGGGACGTAGTAAACTACTTTGTTTTACTTTGTTTATTTGCTATATAGCGCTGGCTGGGCAAATAGTTTACTCGGAATACAAGATGGAACTAAACATAAACGTAAAGCGTAAAACTTAAAGTTATATTTGACAAATTTCATTTTCAAATAAAACCAAAATAAAAACAATTCACTTGATTGCAAACACTTATCAATCTTCAAACTGGAGCAGTAGCAAGGATTACCGATATTTGTCATATCCAACGCCACCACCGATTCCACCAATTCCGAATACTTTCAATGTTGCCTACCATTTGCCCACAAAACCATTTCCCATTTCCGTTTCAGCATACTACACTGGCAAGGTGGTAAGATATTCCTTACCATCAATGACCATTTAAAAACGGAGGGACTCTGGGAAACGAATTCTCTGCTTCCCCCATCCGTGCATTCTTCAGCTGGTGCCGGATATTCAACTCATGTTTTCCGACATTCCAGCCGAGGGGTTGGTAGCTTGTACATCATAGCTCCCTTAAGCATTTTCCGTACGGATTACGTCTACGACTTCTTTTACTTAGGGGTTTGTTTTGATCCTCGCATACACACTCATGCATGCAGTTATGTGTGCTGTAAGGAAGCAACCTTCTTAGCGTTTCGTGCTTGTTTTTTTTTTGTAAATAGCAGAACAGCTCGGTCGGCTACGAAAACGCACTTTGCTCCCGATCAGGTGCCAACGTTTCCGTTTTTCACCGCTGTTTTCATACGCAAAGTGGTGTACATGGAAAAAGGTGCGCGTGAAAATAAAAGTGCACATAAAACAAAGGTTCAACTTCAACCAAAAGACCTCCAACCATGCCAAATAGTCCCGGTTTGCTGCATTTCCATGTCGAGCAAATGGTGCGGTAAGACACAAAAAAATGTGGTGAAGCAAAGCAATAAGCACTCCACACATCCGGGACCATTCCAACAACGTTGGAAGGTAAAACGGCTGTGTTTCCTGAATCTAGTGCTGGTAGTAAATTCTAACACGAGCTGGTGCGTAGGGAGCCGCTTTTATGTCGCAAGTCGTTTGGCGTAGCGAAATATCGATTTTCGTTTTTCTTGCACTATTTTTCATACTAAGTGTATAGGTGTATATGAGTGTGCATTTTTTGCCTGCTGTTGCTCCATAATTTTAAGGAATTTCTGACCTGCAGCACGCAACTTAACTTTTCAGACAGATCACACACTCTTCGTGGATGCATGCAGCGAAGCGAAAGTGAACTATTTTTCGCTTAGTTAATTGTAAGTGTTTGAGAGATGGTGTAAGGTGATGTAAATTTCCTTCCCGCTCCTTCAGTATCCTTGTCGCTACCGCAAATTCATATTTTCGTCTGGCGCTTCGTCGATATTGCACCAACTATTTCATCCTTCATCGAACGATTAGTTGCTTCGGTGGCAAGAAAGTTTGGTTTGTAGGGTGTTACACTCCTACGCGCTAGTGCTTTCAACCAGGTGACCTATAGTTCGTGCTTAAAAGAAAAAAGTGAAGGTCCCAGCCATCGCACGCGTAGAAGGATCGGTGCTTGGCAAAGGAAAGGGCTACAATTTATGATTCTATTTTCATATATTGTTTCTGTTACATGGCCCACAGCCCCATTTCGTGCTTCCTTTGCCGAATTTTCGTGTTCCTTTGGTTTGCGCGATAAATCATAGATAGTTTTTCTTTTCGGACAGGATTGTCAGGAAAGGCAGCGAAAGAATGTTTCACCTTTTCAAGTATTTCAAGGTGGTGGAGCTTCCTGTGCACACATTCAAACCCACTAAAATGTTTGCACAATTGGAATAGAGATTGATTTTCTACTCCGATTGGCAAGAGTAAAACGGCCGTTGACCGGTAGGGTTTATGTTTAGAGACACACACACAAACTGATACATTTTCCTGTCTAGGATAGTTTGTTCTTTTATTTGTACGGAACGAAAATTCGCCCGTGCACGTGATCAGAAGCCGAAAACGGAACCAATTTTCTGAACAACATTTACATACGTACCTTCCTCAAAAAGGAACCAAAAGTAGGATGCCAAAATGATGCAAATGTGTGGGGAAATAAGGCCAAAAAAATGTGAGCAAATGTATTCATTAATAAAAGATGAGAATAAAAATTATCAACCACTCGCATGCACACAGCAAAATTATGATTAGAAAAATTGGTATTTTTAAATACAATATTTATGAATCTCCAAAATGTAAATATTTGTGGAAACATAGGCTATTTTATTAAATTTATGTTAGCAGGACCTTGTTGCAATCCTTAATATATTAATACAATAATCATTAAAAATTGACAAATCTAACTCAAATAGGATGTGGCAATGTTTTAATCCCGTGATTTTACAACTGTATAATCAAACGAAATTTTATAAATTGTGAACAACCAATGATAAACATACCACTGTGCATTAGCAAGCCATATCTCCATAAAGCCTCGAGAAGCAATCTGATCAAACAACATCTTCCACCGCTGTTAGGTAAAAATGTTCGTGAAAGCCATTACCAGAATGCAAAACAAAACAGCACCTTCAAAGGGAACATCCGCCATCCCGCTACCTACGGTGAAAGGTCGTGCGCTCCAAGTGACAAGTTTGTTATGCGAATGAAATTTATGGTAAAATTTATTACCCATATCAGCGGGAGCAGAAGCCTAGGTGAGAAAGGAAACATACAAGCGCTCCACGCACTTATTTAAATATTCTGAAGTTCGGGCCTTCCTTACGACCCGTGGGGGTTCGTGCACACCGAGAGGAAAACAAAAACAGAAAATGGCGAGACCGTGTGCTTATGAGTGTGTTTGTGGGGCAAAACACGAGAGCACGGAAAACAACAATTCGAAGGCAACTGCTGATAACATTCTGTGCGTGATTTTACCGTCTGCTCGTTTGGGGGTAGGTGCCGTCATTGGCTTTCGTGTCCGCCCCGGCAGTTGCGGGTTGTCCTTATTTTCTTTTTACAAATTTTGCTGTCTTGAAGACGGGCAAAACGAACAAAAAAAAAAGCAAACAAACAGAACCCAGCCACCACCCACCGAAAATATGTTTCATCGTGCGCACTGCTTTGTTCAACAACGCACCTCTTCCACAGAAACCAGCCACCGCCACCCGGCTGACGGGCGCACGCGTTTTCGGTGCTTTGGGAAAAATAATCTCGTCAGCAGTCGCCGGCAGCAAGTACAATATCATGTCGCGGCCGGGTGGTTGATGGATGTCTAACACAACACGAACACGAGCGAAAGCAGCATAACACGTCACAACCGAAGGGAGAGAGCATGCCGGGTGGTTTCTGTCCGTCTTCATCAGGCTCTTGTTATCACCCTGCGCCCCGGTTCAGTCTTGTAGTGCAACACACGAGCAGCAGCAGCGCAGAGCGGGTAGCTTAGCTCAACCATGGAACGGAAATGCAATTTAAATTTCAAAAGTGAAATTCCTTCATTTGCCCTAATCTAAGATGTTCCGTTCGTAAAGCACTATGTGCTCAGTCGTCGGTGGTGCAACAGATAACACATTCCGACCGAGGTAAAAACCTCCAGAAAAAGGTATCCGTGCATAGTTGTGTACAGTGAAGAAGGTTGCGTCTTGTCAGGTGGCGCGAGGACAGAACCTGACAACACCATCAGCGCCAAGCGATTGGGAGTTTGTTCATCTGAACACAGAACAAAAAAGAAAGCATGAAAAAAGAAAATGCTTTCACCCTCGGTTGCATCTTGATACTGAGTTTTCCTGCACACTCAGCATAATCAGGTTTGATTGTGCATGGTTCTAAACAAGTGCTAGTGTCCGCATACATTTCGGTTGGCAATGTTGTGCTGAAGACAACATTTCACTGATCCGATTTATGGGTTTATTACACAAACCCCTTAAAGCTTTTCAACGACTTATTCTCGAAATCTGTCTGTTAGATTGAAACGTTTATCACATATTTCAGTAGATTTAGATGTCTAACGAATGTTTTAGTATGCTCTTGAAAATGGCAAACATACTAAGTTAATATAAGTTTCGTGTAAAGAGTACGATCGTTAAAGTATTATAGGTTCAAAAGCTATTGTATTACTTATTTATGCTTAGTCACTATTTATTTATTTATTTATTTGTCGGTATAAACCCAACTATGAATATGTTTTTGAATTAAATACAAAATAGTTATGATATAAAAAGCATGTATCGAACTTCTTGAAGTGTATTTCAATTGCTATTGGAGACACAATCCATTACAGTATAGCCCTTGCCATTGTCAAATATATCATGGTATGGAACTATCACATCATGGCGCCCATGCAAGATCATGATTGATCGGTGTAGAAATGATCCATTAAGAATTATAGAGCGCATCAATAAAGATATGCAACAGCAACTAATTATACAGACGCATTATATACAGACGAACATTCGCAACCGATGCTAGGCTTGCATCGATGCAAAAACAAGCGACAACGCATCTGTCACCTGCCAGTCCAAGAGCTTCAGCTATTGAGCAACAACCCTCTAACGATTTAGAACCATTTGCGCGACCGTCCGCAGTTGGCGGATGTAACTGGCCGCTCATAATAGCCAGAGAAATGTGTCGAAACATTTAAATTTTTAGCAAACCGAACGCACGCATCACCCGGAGAGCTGGCCGGCTTGAAATAGATTGCTTGCTGGTTTTAATTTGACGGAACATGCATCAACACTTACGCTAACTAACGGCGTCTAGTAGCGGGCAGGAGGCAGTAGCTTCTGTGAAGTAAAGAGAGACAAAAAGAAAAAGACATGATGAGAAGTTAGTACTAAAAAACAAACACACACATCTATGTAGGTTCCACGTAACACCAAAAAAGCAAAACTAAAAACGAACAAACACAAATGCAAATGGCGAAATTGAAGACAGCAAAAAGAATTGGTTAACGCGCGTTGTTTTGTGTTGTCACGCTGCTTCGAAAGGACTGGAGAGCGGGGGATTGACGGGGAGGGAGAAACCGTCGTGCGAAAAACTGGCCACGAACGGTTCACCAGCCAGGCCACTGAATTGGCCGGCAAGAGGAGGTGTCGCGTGTGTCACGTGAAGCAAGATGGAGGCGCATCTGGCCTATGTCCAGAAATAGCGCAACCACAAGATTGCGACCGCGTTGGCCGAGTTAGGTTTGTCAAACGCGCGATGCAGTGAGTGAAGGAGGAAATAGTAAGGGGCAGGCAAAGTCGATGGATTTGGAAAGGGAAGCAATAGAGCCGGGACGAAAGACGAAAAAAAAACGATTGAAAGTGACAAATTATGTAAAGTGACGTGCGACCACACCGCAGGGTCGAGGTTTTGCTTGCGCGCTCTCTCGTCGATCGCACGGGGGGACTGCTGGCGGCGACGACGGCCAGTGTCCAAGAGGGTGTCCAAAGATGGTGTTCCATTAGTTTTAAATATCTTTAACTATCTCCACCGCATACGCACACGCACGCACAATACGCGGTGGCAAACATGGTAACAGTTTTGAGACACTGCTGCACTGCTTGTTGCTGTGGCCACACACACAGCATCTCTCACGATTGTGTGGTAGCCGAGTAGCGCGTCGATGACTTTCTGAAGATCGTGAAGCCGATAGGAGGGGGGGGGGGGTTCGGTGAGGTGTGGATAAAAACCCGATCAAAACTTGTACATGAGCCCATATTACAAACCGAATCGGTGTGCTGCCTACCGGGCGGCTGGCCGGTTGTGGAATTAATACACCTTAAATGGAGCCAGACGCCCATCTGATATAGATCTGTTTTCAGGTGCTTTTAAAGATCGGTTTTTTGTTGCTGCTGCTGCTGCTGCTGCTGCTGGTGCTACCATCATGCTGCTCTTGGCTATGTTTTCTTAGGAAAGCTCCTAGGCAAGACAACTTCACAGCGCTACACAAACACAGTCCTCTGCGGGGCACGCCAGAAGGTGTCGTAGATGATGACGGGTTTCAGCTATTAGAGAGTGTGAAGGGGAGGCCGTACTCACAGTGACGCTGTGATGCGAGAGCACCGGAATTCGGACGGTGGGCGTACACCTTCGACCCATTCAGGCAAACGATCAAAACATGCCACCTTTTACGTCTCTACCCCATTCCTTACCGATGGCTAGATGGCGGGCGCGCGTACGAAACAAAAAGGTTAGCCAACTTACAAAAGCTCCATCGCCGTTCACCCCCTGTCCTTTCGCACCTTACCTAACGCAAAAGGTGTGTGTATATATCGATCTTCTAACCACATTTGGGGTTTCAGCTCGTGCAAAAGCGTCGGTACAGTAACTTGTAGCGCATTATAAATTATGCTTCGGCTCTTTGGCGAAGGAAAACGAACACGAGGTCAAAAAGAACAAAGCCAATACTTTTCCACCCCACCGGTACACAACAACGTGTCATAACAGCATACACACACACACATACAGACACTGGCGGTACCCATGTCACGACCAGTTGTCGGCAACCAAAGTTCAACCCTCGCAAAGATCCTTTTCTTAAGGTCCACTTTTCGCATGATGAAGTTTGAATCATTAATTTCGCTTAGTCCCCTCCCTCCCATCTCCGGTGTGCGCTTGCTGCACGACTTCAAAAGCTAGACCTCAAAAATATGGCTTTGACGTACGACTCGCCTGCCTGTAAGAGGAGGACAGAATGAGGAGTGTGAAAAAACCCTGAGCGAAATAACAACAGCGCTAGAAAGACTGCTTTCGCCGCAAATGAGTAGCGCAAGGTTCTAACTAAACTGCGTTCTCGTAACTCATTGTCGCCGGTGCTATATCATACATACATTATCAATATGCGTGTACCCGGGTGGATCGGTAGGGCAACCAGGACGCGGCGTCCGGCCCCCATATGTCCTGATATGGGACGACCGCTGGGGAATGATATATCTCTCCAGCCCATCCTCCAGCCAACAGTGCCAACGAGATGGAAACAACCCGTGGCAATGGCGGTGCCTGCGACGTGTGTCATATGTCCAATTCTCGCCTCGGCTAAATTATGCGTGTATGCCAACACCCCACCACCCCCACACCCTTGAATCACCCCCACAGGAATGTTCCTTCTGCTCCTTTTTCAACAATGATAAGCTTAAGTTTTATGATACTTGTGTTTGCCTCACCGTGCACCGTTTATGGAATCCGCCGTCCAAGTAAGGAATCGAATCTGTCACCGTTCGGTGGTTTCCGCCAATCGGCTTGTCACAGGAACGTCGTGGAGGAATGGTTTATGGGGTAAAATCAAAAACCCAGATACGATTCACCTCCGCCACCAACCTTCCATCGGGGTCGAGAAACGACAGCACAGAAATAATCATACAATGATGATGATGACGATGATGATGATAATGATATAGATACCAAGGACGGCGAGTATCTGTTCTGTAGGAAGGCACATCGTTGTCAGCCGTGTGGTGGCGACAACTGGGTGAGGATGACGCGTGCCGCGCCGCTTACTGATCATGGTAGCGGGCACAACACGTAAATATGTACGTCCGTCCGAAATGGGCCAAGAAAGGAAGAAGGTTAGTAAATAATCATAAGAGATCATTACAAGACGATAGGACGAAACCCCATTCGAGCTACTACTCGCGCGAGGATAGACGAACGAGCAGTGTGAACTCTGGTGCCGAACTTGGTTGGTGGTTGGTGAAAATTTATGGTTCCATTCTTGGGACAGAGAATCTTGATTAACTTTTACCCACCGGGCAGCTTACTAACGCTGGGCTCTGCTGTTGCGGCCCCCAGGCTTCCGCTTATGAGTGCTTCCAAAGGCCGCAAACTGAACTGAAACAACAGATCCTGTAACACTATACATACTAAAGATGTTTCCTTTTTCTGCCGAATGGCACAGAAAGGATGAAAATATGGGCTGCCGTATTATGTAGCTACTGGTGATGGTGGGGTTTGAAGATGTTATTTTGATTACGCAATATTTCCAATCTCATTATTGACACAACGGAAGGTGTGAGGTGTGGCTTCAGTTGGGAATAGAAGCTATGTGACGTACCGCTAGCTGGTTGCAGACAACGCTTTGAACCGGGCCAGTCCTTGTCTAGAGGGAGAATGAAACTCGACACACGATGACCAATAGAGAATGTTATGAAACTGAAAAGCGACTGAATATGGTATATTGGAGTTGGTATGCTGAAGAAGAACTGAGACTAATGGTTATTAAAGTTTCCGAATGGTAGCGCTTATCTATCGGATGTGTATGCTGAAACTCTCAGCAACATTGCTCGGGATGGAGAGGCGATAAAATAGAAAAAAACTTAGTAGAAAACTTAAACATACAGTCTATCAAGTCTTTCTGGAGGACGTGGTAAGGAAGTCGTTAGGAGTCAATCCATAGTCACTCCGTTCTTGGCAGAACAGTGATGTTGGTCATTAAGAATTCCATACCATAACCGAATCGTGCATTATTGGAACGGTTCAATCGTTGCGAGCACACTTACTAACCTTCGTTAGCAACGTTAGTCCACAGGCCTTTTGACAGTCTTGGGCACATCCCAGTGGAGCCTACGTCTAACCTAGTTTAGTGTCCACGCACTTTCCATTCCCAGTGAGCTTCATTCGCCTGTAGCCAATAAACGTCCGATCGAATCTTGTACGACGTACGACGACTCAATGTGCCACCTGTAGGAATGCTTACAGGGCACGCAGATTTCAATCGATTGCGGCAATAAATTAATACTGTTCGATACGATATTGGCCGTCCTCGTTACGATATTCGTTGCCGTCGCCAAAGTGCACACTCCAAACGATTCATAAGCGAAGGTCAGTCTCCAAGAGGTAGCTTTCTCCGTGTACTCCCAACTTTGATTCCATTATCGTAGACGGTCGGTGCTTTTTAACCACTATAACTGGAAGAAGGCAACAGAAGTTTGCTGTGCCAGATTTTTATGACCATCATCATCGGGTCTTTACTTAGCAGTGGCACGCGTTCATAGGTCAGCCTGTGCTAGGCTGCTTACGATTTTGAAAATCACCAACCGTTCAAAGGCAGGCCGACGGTCTCCACCAATGTTTACGATCAGAAATTAAAGACCAAGCGATATGGCATTGAGGGGAGGTTACGTCCATACGTCCACTAAAACCAAAAACCGAATGTGACACTTTTATTAAGATTTCCACGAAAGTTCATTCCACCACCTGCTGCTTCACCCAATGCTTTTTCGAAGCATTATAACCCCCACCCCCCCTCGCCACAGATATCACCTAATCGTACATCAATGAAATCTATGAGGTATGGACGAAAAAACACCGTCGTTCATCTAGGTTGACCTTAAACACCGAACCTTATTCCCATGAAAAGATTGCGAGCCGGCGGGCAAACACAGCAACGTCCAGGCGAGAAGAAGAAGCATCATCAAAGCTATTAAAAATGAACTCATAAAAACGGTTCCTCTAAGCTTGACACAACACCAGCAGTGTGCCTATGAGATCGGCCCACGTGCATATGGTTGGAAGGTTCGGTGCCACAGTCTCTTACACTTCGCTCCCGCTCACTCCCTGCTAAAGCTGCTGTCGGATAGTAAATCATGAAAAATGATGTTTCGGTTCAATTTTCGGGGACAGATTTTACACAAGATTTCTAATAGCAAGAGAGGCGAAGGAAGAGCAAAAAAGCGAAATATATTAAGAGTCGAGCGAAGCATTAGGATACTCAGACGTGCCGTTTTGCGGGTACCGAAGGGCTCTTTCGTGTAGATAAGACAACATTCCTAAGCTGCTTCGGAGCCCCCTCGGAACGGGCGTAAAGCGGTGGGATTTCTAATTGATGAATCTCTTGCCATCGTGCTGCCACGGGTGACTGCACTTCAAAATGAATCATTCTTAATCGTATTCAAATTACACAAACGACGCCGGATAAAGCTTAGAGGCACTCCCGAAGCGTTCCGGAGCTACGGGACGGAGGTGGCACGATAGTGGTCGGATTATTAAAATAATAAAACCACTCGCTTCAAGTGTAGCCATCGAGGATTTTCCGTCTCGCTGCAAAATGTAAATGGAATTAAAAGTATTCACCTTCTCCCGTCCGGCCCACCGAGCACTTCGCTTCGTTTGCATAAATTTCCCAACGATCCTGGCCCACGTTTTGTATTCGAATGTTCCGGCGCGCAACCGAAGTCCTTGCGCTCTTGTGCTCAACTTTTCCCGTACACAGCAAACGTCCTAGAGTCCAGCAGTTCACCGGACCGCAGGTAATTAAAATCACTTGAATGATAATTAAGTGAGCTAATTATTATTTATCCACGAAGTCAACAGTACAATTCGCAGCACAATGTGCGACCTAGTTTCATAAGACCACTCTCCTCCTGCTGCCTCTCTTTCTCTTTCCCATATCCTTCTTCTCCGTTTTACAGGCACTCATGTTCGACAACACCAAACCGCACGGAATTAAGTTAATTATAAGTCCACTGCCAATAAGCCACTCTACGAGCTCTGATATTGATCAGTGTACAAGTCGAAAGAGGCGAAAAACGTGCTGAAGTTTGCCTTTCTCCACAGCCTTGGGTTGATTTGTCCCAGCGGGAAATTATTTACAAAATCATGCAATGCGTGTGTACGAGATCGATCGATGCTTTTTTATGTTTGCCGTGCATATAACATATACAATCAGCGAAGGAGGGAAAGGAGTGTCAAGTATCATTGATGTAAAATTAGCCAAACTTGGTTAGGCTTCCACCCTCCCTAAATGTATGTGTAGCAATATATCTTTAAATATTAGCTTGCTAATCTTACAATCCAACCATCTCCACCAGAGCTGGAAAACTTCCTCTACCGAAGTAAAACAATTTCATGGTGATAGTAAAACTGGTGACGATAACCTTCAAAGCGTCACGAAAAAGGAAAAGCAAATAAAAAAGTAAAATCCTTTTTATACACCAACTCCATACCACCCTCCCCAGTCAACGTCAACAATCAGTTAACCAATTTAGCGAGCGAGCGAGGCACATCCTTGCACGAGTCCTCCAGTAATAGCCTCACCGAAACCAAAACGTGTATCATCACTACGCTGTGGGGAATTCCATGGAATAAATTGCAGGCAGAGGGAGAGGGAAATAGAGGCAGAGGGACGGCGAAGAAAGCTGGCACCCGGACTGAAGAAGGTTGAGTTTATCGTTTGGTCGTTACGCAAAATTTGTCCCGTTTTTTAAACTCCTAATTGATTTTCAATCATAAAAAAGAGCGCCACAAAAGAGCTCGTTGTCCCGTGTTGGTCGTTGGTAGTGAACGAACTGAGAAAAACGCCCAACGGGGGAAAAATGCCCGAAAACAATCAACTATAATTTTTAGATCGCTTTTATTTTTATGTTCACACCATAACACGGTACACTAGGGCGTGGCAGGGGGCACCGGCGAGCAGCAGGGCGGGTGGTGCAGGAAAAGTCCGATGAGAAAGGGATGATGAGAGCGGCCTTACACGAGACGGGTAAGGCACAGCATACCAACCCCAAACCGGGCACGGGCGCGTTACACACGCAAAGTCCCCATAGCACGGGAAAGCAACCGGCGGCTTTGGGGTTGTGTAACCGTGTTGGGCTAAAGAAAACGCCATGAAACCAGGTGAAGAAGTAATAAAAAATTTGATTACCATGGACAACGCCTTTCTGCCTTTGCCTTTCTCTGTATGAGCGTTTTCTTCTTCTTCTGCTTCTTCTCTACCGGACGCAAACTTTCCCGGGAAGCGAACACCCGACGAAGTGGAAGTTTCTAATCGAAAAAGCCAATCAATAAATTCGATCGCTTATCAGCTTATTGGGCGTCGCGCGCGCCCCCAAACCCGCAGTGCAGCAACGTAACACGTAGCGTCGCTAGGTGTCACACAGCGTGCGATAAACGCGCGCGCGTCGCACAGAAGTTTGCCATCTCTGGATGCTTCTCGAAGTAGGGCGACGGGCAATGAAAAGAAAGAATGATTCACCACCCCCAGCAAAAGTGTCCCGATGAAAGGAGCGATGCCGTTGTTAGGAGCGGGTGAGCTCTACTTTATGGGATCTAAAGTTTTGTTGCCCACGCAATGGCCGCCGTACAGTCCCGGACGTGGCGGTGGTGCTCCGGTCAATGCTTTGCAATCGATTTTCTATTTTCACAGACGTTTCCGGACACCGTCGTTGGAGACAGTTTTGGGAATGGAAGCGGAAATGAATAGTCGTGCGCATCCGGAGTGAAGCACCAAATGTCATTGACAAGCTAACCTGGTATTGAATGGCAGGAGTGAGTGTCCTGGAGCGAGCTATGAATTTCAGGCTTATAGAAGCAAACTGTTTCCAGTGCGGAACAGAGCATTGAAAGAAGCTGTCAATGTTCACATGGTGGAGTATATCACTCGAAAAAAAAATCCACCACTCATTGACTCCAAATTGAATGTAGGTATGAGTTGCTGAAGGACAAAGACTACCAGTGAAAAAATGATCACAGAGCCATATTCGTGACCAATAATAAAGATGTAAAACTGTCCCGAAGGCAGCGAGGAAACATTGAAACAACCAAAAACCCTAATCGATTGACATGCTCTTCTTAGTTCCCATCGAACCCCTATCAAGCAACCAAGAAGACTCCCAAGTAGATAGCACAGTTTCTAATGCTGAATGTGTATACCGGACCATTTCTGCTCCATGTGTGTGTGTGTGTGTTTGTTTGGTCGTCTGAACGGCAATAAGGCGCAGATGGTGAAATAGTTGGCAATCGGTTAGAAGTCTTTCGCTATCTCTCGAACCCGCACAACCGTGACACAACCTTACCCGACGACGCACGGGGTACCTTCTTGGAAACTTCGAACGAAAGATGCTATCACTATCCCACCCGTCCGCACAGGGGGGTAAGCTCTACAAACCGCGTGTCGTCTCCGGTTGTCCCGTACCATCATATCGGGAAGTCTCATCGAAAGACGAGAGATGAAGGGGTTGAATAATATGTAACCCATTCCCACCTGTTTCACGCGGCTGGGTGGGAGCTGTGTAAGTGTGTGTGCGAAGCGGAGTCGAAAAATAAGAAAACTACCCTTCAAGACTAATGCTCGGGGCTGTTGGGCCTGCCACCGAGCTAGTGGGGCCGACTCTTAGAAACCAACCGTGCTACCTACTGATAGGTAGGTAGCAACCAACCCGGGAAGATGGGGGAGGCACACGATTTACGACATCGGGATTAGAGAGTTTGGTAAATATTTCAACAGTGCCAGTTCCCGAAAACCCCCTCGCTTCAGTTCCTTAGTCTCTCACACTCCCCAACCCCACCCTCCCCACCGATCTCATTTTAGACGAACAGTTGACCCATACCCATACCACTTGGGGAAGGAGGCTTTGATCGACTTCGCCGTGGTACCGTCGTGCTGTTTATGGGCTTCCGGCTTCGTAAGTCCCGAGTTCAAGAAAGTCGGAGAGCTCTTACAAGCATCATCATAACCGGCGCACCGTAGGAGGTATTTGTTGCAGCAGTCACCCGGGTTTAAGTGAATCTCAAATGGACATTGCCATTTTGAACACCTGAGCACCAAGAAGTCGTTTCGGAGAGGAGTTATCGGTTGGTTCGGTTTCATCTTCGATAACATCTCAGACGCTGCCGTACCACAGCCGGTCCATGCTGCTAAGGATATGCTTTTTCAGTGCCGAGAAATGCTCCAACTGCTATTACCATCGCCATGCTAAGTGTTGGTAAGTTGCCATGCATGCAGCAGAGCAGTATTGCACAGAAAAGGGCTTCAATCAATTTCATCGCCCGCCTCTCGCTCTTCCACGTAGGGGTGGTGAGGGAGCGCATTCTCGATGACCAGTTATTAGCAGTTATCGCTCCACGGAAGGCGCACTTTATCCTCCCGGAACGAAAATGAACAGCTGCGTACGTGTGTGCGCTAAGGGGAAGGATTTTGCCAGAAGCAAACCACTGCGAACCACCCCCCGGATGCAATAAACTTTACGCACCAGGTGTCCCACCGAGCGGCAGGAAGAGATAATCTCTTGGCCAAGTTATGAATTGCTGAAATTTCGGTGTCAGAGATATGCGCGCCTTCGTGCACTGGGTGATAAGCGTTCTTCAATCGACCGGGGCCGAGCATGTAGGTCGGGAAACAAAAAAACACAAAAAAGAAACCATTAGATATGAGACCCAACACCACTGTGGGGCAGGCTATAAAACGGAACGACAACTCGATCGTCCGTGAGAGTTCTCGTGCGTAACGTACCCAACCAAAGCGGGAAGGAAACCCGAAACTACTGCTCCCTCGTTCGACATGAAGACGTTCGACAGTATTGCGCCGGTGCTGCGACTGGTAGCCGCCGTGCTGGGTTTTGTTACAGTAGCGACTGCTTTGCCCCAACAAGCCGACTGTAAGTGGACACTTCCAGGAGATACCCCACGCGGAGAGCAAGTGGAAAGAAGAGTAAAAATTTGCTTGAATAATCAATCGACTCCTCGTCCATCGCCTCAGCAGTCAGCCCACGGATTGCCGGCGGGGAGGATGCGGCCGACGGACAGTTTCCCTTTCAGGTGGCCCTCATCAACGAGGGGCTGGTGTACTGTGGCGGTACCGTCGTGAACCGGCGCTGGATACTGACGGCAGCTGCCTGCATCACCGGAAAAGCCCTCTCGGATGTGCTGCTGTTTGTTGGCAGCGCAGATCGGCTTACCGGCGGGCGCAACGTAACCGCGGAACGGTTCGTCATTCATCCGGACTTTAACGCACAGACGTACGCGAACGATATCGCGCTGGTACGGATGGCGGAATCGCTCGCGTTCACCGGCAACGAGCTGCAGCCCATCCGGCTGGCAACGGACTTCTTCGAGACGGCCACCAACGCGACCGTGTCCGGGTGGGGACGATTCGCGGTAAGTGTTTTGCCAGTGGAGTAACACAATTAGACCAGCGACACGTGTCAGTGAGTGTTTGTGACAGCGATTTTGAAGAATTTGCTAATTGGGTACCGTCACCCCGTCGTTGAAAAGTTGAGCTGTAGAAAATAGCCCATTAAGTTTTTTCGAAAAAATACTGTTTCAGGAACATAGGGTGCATTTTGTATACATAGGTGCATAGGGTACAGAACATTTCACTGTCACCTTCCGGTGTGGTGAATAAGCTGTACCATGTTTTGAACAAGACTGCACGGTTTATCAGTTATAAGGGCACACTACCGGAAACAGGTGCAAGCGGGTATATCCGGAAAATAAGCTTACCGGATATCAGTCATTACAGTGCCGGGATAAGCTTAGCTCCGGTAGGATAGTTGAGGAAAGCTGAAGTGTAATGGGGCCACAATCTGCCACAAGCATACTGCCCTGCTAGACGTGGAGTGCAGCACAAGTAACTAAACGATAGCGAACCAACAATTCTTTAATGCATTTTGCAGTCCTGTGATACGCTTGTATCACTTGCATCTATTCTCTTCGGGTATGCATCTACGAAGTTGTGTGCGTGCAAAAGCAAGGAACACAACAAAAAATATCTAAAAGGTGTGCAAACACACTTCAAAGTTTGCTTATGGAGCAACGTACGATTCAGAAACTCCGACAGAAACCAATAAAGCTCGCCCGCGTACTTGCCCGGGGTTTGGCGACCGTCCGGTGTATTACAGCAACACGGGCCCCAGACATAGCGCGCGTCGCATATGTCTATAAGCACACTTAAGTCGATTCAATTTACCATTTTAATCTCCACTCCAACTAAAAGCCAGTTGGTAGCCGACCGTTGTCAGATGGGTCGACCACGACGACGACACAGCGGGAAAACTTCCGGTCTGGGACTGGGACTACTGGGAAGTGGGCACGTTTAATTGATTGAACCGGGCAGCTTAGCGTTAAGGTTGGGACGGGCCTCCTCTACCCCCACCATTGCTTGATGCATGATTCTGGGTCCTTACGGATCGCCGGCATCACAACCTTCCCGTATGCGTCCACTTGCAACAAATCCCTGGGCTGTCCCGACTCACCAAATCACTTCTCATACATTCCATCATGGATAACACACACAGACGTCCTAATTCGATCCTCCCCTCTCCCTTTGCTTTCCAGATTTCAAACAATCAACTCCCAACCCGGCTGCAGTTCATCCGCACGGACGTCATCGGCAGCGAGGACTGTGCCGAGCAGTTCGAGGAGCCGTACCGTAGCCGAATCTCCGACCGTACCATTTGCACCAGCAACCAGGCCAACCAGGGCGTCTGCCTCGGCGATGCCGGCGGTCCGCTCGTGCTGGACGGTGAGCTGGTCGGCGTGCAGTCCTGGAGCATCCCGTGCGGTACCGGACTACCCGACGTGTATGAGCGCGTTTCGTACCACCGGGCCTGGATTTTGGCCATCACGCTTTTGTAGAGTTGGAGTGGGAGTTTTCCTGGAGTGGCGCAGCGCGGCGTAGGGTTAAGTGGTTAAGTTCATCTATCTATCTATCTGTGTAGCTTTACTGTGTGCGTAGGAGACGCTTGTTAGGACACGAATTTGCCAGCGGCACATCCGTCAATAAAACACAGCGAGACTCTGTGCGTTTGACAGAATTGTCGCTTCAGCCGTTCGGCAACAAACCCGCCAAAACAACAAACATCAAAAACGGTACACTAATACAGTGTCATGTACAATTGGTTGGGTTTTTTTGCCTCTGTTATTGTTGTTGTACCGTGGCTCCTCAATTTCGCGCCCGCGTAGTTACGACTCGTCAGGGATAATCAAGTTAAGCGATTCGATTTCACCTCATCACCGGAGGGGCAACCAAACAACAGTAGTCGCACCAACAATGACACAACGAACGTCTCTCATCGACAAAGTCCGCACACGATTCGCTAAGGTTATTCCTTGGTCAGGGAGCGAGCAGGGGGCAAGGCTTCGTACGCGTTCTATGGGAGATCTTCGTTCGGCAAATAGGAGATTGCGATACGCGCACGTGTGTGTGTGTGTGTG